>JAVKPL010012764.1:0-63311 GCA_032173675.1 Gastrolobium villosum
ATGATCCTATATGGATATATGGGATGTCTGAAAGTATATACTGTATAAATTGTCTATCAGGGTACCTTGAGAGTGGGATTTGCAAATCCCCAGTTGTCCGATTTACAGAGGTTACTCTGTCCGATTTTTGTCTCCGTCAAATAAGAATTAAATTAGAAGAAGTATGCAATGTGATATGTCATGTGAAAAATGATTAAAGAAAATGAAAAAGTTAGCTCATATTTTCGTAAGTTAAGTCTTCCGCTGTTTCTATTTGTATCATATGTATGTTAATTGAACCGGCTCGAGACGGGGATGTTACAATTATGGTATCAGAGCAGTTGCTCTAGGGAGTTTCCATGATATAGAATATCAGATGTTTGAAGTTGGAAGTTCTTGAGTGTTTTCTTGGAGTGTTGTATAATGCATGTGTGATCACTAAGTGTGAGCGTAGCTAACTCATTCCTTAGTGTAATATATGCAGAGATATGGTTCCTCCAAGAAGGACTTGTAGGACATCTAATGATGATGATCCATCACCGGATCTTGTTGTAGCAATTTTTTCTGCACTAGAACAGACTTGGACTGCAACTAGGCAGAAAGAGCTTGAATTAATAATGAAGCATTCAATTTTCAATTTGACTGTGATAAGGATGAGATTCCCTATGTGTATTATTACGGCCGTTGGGAATGTTAGTGAAGAATCATTCATATGGAAGGATGTGAAGTTTAAGTATGATGACAGAGAGTATTTTGCTGACTTTATTGTCTGTCATTTTGTCTCTGTGAATGTAATTTTGAGAATGGATTGGTTATCTAAGTACTGGGTAAGGATTGATTGTTGCAGGAAAATTGAATTTTCAATTGACTAGTTGACTGGAGTGAGGCCTATGTCTCTAGCTCCATACCGAATGTCACATCTGGAATTATTTGAATTAAAGAAGCAAGTGATGGCTTGTCCAATAAGAATTTTATTAGACTGAGTGTGTTTCCGTGGAGAGTCCCGATGATCTTTGTTAAGAAGAAGGACGAGTCTATGAAATTGTGTATAGATTACCGGCAGTTGAACAAGGTTACTATCAAGAGTAAGTATCTTTTGCCGCGTATAGATGATTTGTTGGATCAGTTTCGTGGTGCGACTGTATTTTCTAAGATTGATCTCCAATCCGAGTATCATCAGATCCGGACAAAGCCGGATGATGTTCCGAAGGTAGATTTCAGGTTCTGATGTGGATACTATGAGTATCTGGTTATTCCTTTTGGGTTTACAAATGCAAAGGCCATTTTCACGAGTTATATGAATCGGATCTTTAAAGCCTATCTGAATCAGTTTGTGGTTGTCTTTATTGATGACATACTAATATATCCAAAGAGGAAAGAAGAGCATTCTAAGCATTTGAGAGTTGTTCTGCAGATCCTGAGAGAGCATCAGTTGTATGCTAAGCCATCCAAGTGTGATTTATAGCTTTCTGAGATACAATTTCTGAGCCATGTCATTTCATCTGAAGGAGTAGCAGTGGACCGAGTAAGATTGAAGCAGTGTTAAATTGGGAAGGTCCTAAAAATATTACAGAGATCAGGAGCTTTCTTGGTTTAGCTGGATATAATAGGCGTTATATTGGGGGATTTTCACTGATGGTACTACCTTTAACACGGTTAACCGTAAAGGGAACCCATTTGTGTGGATCCAAGAATGTGAAGTGAGTTTTCAGGAATTAAAAAAAGAAGTTAAGTAACACTCCGGTATTAATTTTTCCTGATCCTGCAGGTAAATTTGAAATATACTGTGATGTTTCTAAGTTGGATTAGGTTGTGTATTGATGCAGCAACGTTAGATGGTTGATTATGTTTTTCGGCAGTTAAAGCTTCAGGAAGAGAATTATCCAACCGCATTGAAAATCTGGCGACATTTTCTATACGGTGCCAATTTTGTTGTCTACAGTAACTACAAAAGTTTAAAGTATCTGTTCGATCAGAAAGAGTTGAATATGAGGCAAAGCCGATGGGTTAAATTTCTGAAATATTATGATTTTGAATTGTAATATCAACCAGGTAAAGGCAATTTGGTAGCCGATGCCTTAAGCAAGAAGGAGGTCTGTATGGCTAATTTGATGATTTCAGAGTATGGTTTGATTAAAAAGTTTAGAGATTTCCATTCCTGTCAGTTCTGAGGATAATCCGTATTTGTTGACTTCTACTGTAGTACTAAACTCGTTAATAGAGCGGATTAAAGAGGCTCAATTATATGATGAAGGAGTTCAGTCTATGAAAGAAAAGGATTTTGTATTCACTGTTAAGCTCGGTGTTAAGTATAATAAGATCGGATCATTGTTCTGAAATGTCAGATAGTGGATGAGGTGTTAACTGATGCCCATACAGGGTAAGTACATTATCCATCCTATTGTTACCAAGATGTATCAGGCCATGAAACCAAATTTCTGGTGGTCTGGTATGAAGAAAAATATTGCTCAGTTTATGAATAAGTGTTTGATATGTTGTATATGTGCATTCATTCACATTCATATAAATATTATACGATTTTTGATGTTATGATGATGTATGTTATGAGAATCCTGGCCAGTGACTTTGGTATGTAGACTGCCTATGGCTTTGACCCTGGGAGTTATTTTCAAACTACAGTTTCTGTTGATTGCCTATGGCTTGACCCTGGGAGTCAAACTAAACATGTGAGACATGTCAGTTAGCTATTCTTGGGGAGCGCCTTTGAATAGTTAACCAGAGTATTAGTTATGAAGTTATGTTTTGCATTTGGTATGTATCAAGGAGATTCCTTGTGTAATTCATAGAGTGTAGTTTCTCGGGGTCAGTAGAATTTGTAAATTGTATTATCAGTGCAAGGACTGATGTACAATAAATGGTGAATTATATTTTCAGTGAGAAGACTAATATACAATTAGAAAGGAAAGGGTATTATCAGTAATAAAATTAATGTAATAAGTATATGGAAGTCCATTATATGCTAAACAAGTCATCTTTAGACAAAAATGATAAGTTTAGAAGTTTGACGATTTTGCATGCAAACAGTGCATATTTAGTAATTCACAGTGCATTTCGTTAAAAACGGTGCAGAACCCAACTGTGAATTGTTAATATTGTTCCTTAGGGAATAAAAGTGAACTTAAAAGGGCTCAGAGAAATAAAATGACGAATATAAGATTGAGAATGAGAAGCTCTATGGATTACTACAACCCTTGAACATTCCGGAATGGAAGTGAGTTAGTATTTCTATGGACTTTGTAGTGGTATTGCCGAGGACTCAGGCTGGTTTTGATTTTATATGAGTTGTGGTAGACCGACTAGTTAAGTCTGCACATTTCATCCCAGTCAAGATGAGTTTCTCTATTGAGCAGTTGGCTCGATTATAGGTGAAAGAGATTCTGAAACTTCATGGTGTTCCAAAAAGCATCATTAGTGATCGGGACCCTAAGTTCACTTCTCGATTTTGGGGAGTATTATAGTAGGCGTTTGGTACGCAGCTAAGATTGAGTACGGCTTATCATCCCCATATTGATGGTCAGACAGAAATGATCATTCAGACCTTGGAGGAAAAGTTTAGGGCTTGTGCCTTAGAGCAGGATGATAATGAGGTAAAGTAAGATTTGAAGTTTGTTGTGGGACCACTGAAAGTTCTGGTTCGCAATGAGAAAGTATTGAGGAACATGATTATTCTTATGGTTAAGATACAATGGGAAAGTTTGACTTCTGAGGACGCTACTTGAGAGCGAGAGAATGATATTCTCCAACGTTATCCTGAGTTTGACGTCAGGTATGTGTTATGTTATAAGTGTGATTTTGGGGGCAAAATCCTTAAAAGGTGGGGTGAATATAATGACCCTCACATTTAATTATAGATTTAATATGGAAGGATAATTATAAAGAAAAAGAAATAAAGTCACCTTTGGTGAAAAATGAGTTAAAATGACAGTTAAGGGGTAAAAATACGGGTAAACAAAGTTACCCGAAATGTAAAAGTAAAGTTAGAAATATGACTAGAAAAATATTCTACTCCAGTGGGTAAAGTTTGGTAATGAATAGAGGTGTATAGATAGATAAGTGTATACCCGCTGGTATAGCGAACTCACTTCAGTAACTCAAGTGAGTTACTATTCATCATTTTCATTCTTCAATTTCACGGGCATCAACAGTGAGGGAGAGGAGAGAAAAGAGGATTTTGATCCAAAATCTTCCAAGGATCATAACTCGAGCTAGAGTTAACGAAATTCATCCGTTCCAAAACCAAAGTTGAAGTGTGAAACCTGAGGAACAAATCTACGGTAAGAATACTCCGTTTTGATTGAGTTTTTGTTGTAGATCTGGATTTATAGTTTTGGATGAATAGTGAATAGTAACTTGGATGAATAATGAATAATAACTTGCTATACATATTGAATTTGTATATGCTCCTTTGGAGGAAATGATAGAGAATTGAATTTGATCGGTGAAAATGTATTTGAAAAATTAAAGATACCGTATTTTTGAATAGTGTTGTATACGTGAATAGTGACGTATACATGAATAGTACTGTAGAGATGAACAGTACCGAATATATGAATTAATGAATCTTGGATTAGAGGTGTGTGATAAGCTTGAATTTGATGGACTAAAGCATTGGAATCATGAAGTTGGAATGATTTCCTTTATGTGTCTCTTAGCCATTTACAAAGGAAGTATGTGTTATGAGTTACTGTTTTACAAAGAGAGCATACTCTTATGCGTAAAATAATTTATATAGGCGGCTAAGCTTGGGTTTAGGCACTAGACAAAGAGAAATCTTATAGCTCCTTTGTAATGGGCATTCTGCCTTATATTGGGAAAAATAGACTTTTAAGTGCTAAGAGGAGTAATGAGTGTTCTAAGGGCCTTTTGGGACAATCCTAAGACTAAGTGAATATGTGGGAATTTGTTGAATAAAGAACCACCCACTCATGACTTAATATGATTAAGTAAAAAGAAAATAAATAATAAAGTGTGTCTTGTATATTTACATGGCATTATATCATTTTATTAAGTTTTGTGTTGAATTCCTTCTCTAGGTGCGCCTAGGGATTGTGAACGTTTGGATTCTCGTGGAGCAAGATAAGTAGCTTGTTCTTCAAGTAAGCAAATTGTAAAGCTCCGAGAGGTAAGCTCTATGTTTATGGGGTTCTCTCCTACTTTGTGTTCCGCCATAGTGTACGGACTGTGGTCCGGTTGTATGATATATATGAGATATATGATATAGATGCATTCATATAGAGCTATATGATGATATGATATGATATGATATGATATGATATGACATGATATGATATGATATGACATGATGTGATATGATATGATAAGACTGATTATGATATGATTTCTGTATTGACTTTTGGTACACGGATGTCTTCTTGGGTTTTGCCTGAGATTGATAGTGTACACCTCTGAGTTACTCTATTTCCGTTGTGCACTGCTTTCCGCTTGGGGTCATCCCTTGGGATTGATTGTGTACACCTCTGTTATGTGATGATCCTTGGCCATTGATCCTATGTACACTGATGTCTTCTTGGGGTTTCCCTGAGATTGACGATGTACGCCTCTGACATGTTCTGGTTCCGCTTGGGGTCCTCCCTTGGGAACACGTGCGTTGATTTCCGCTTGGGGTCATCCCTTGGGAATGACTGCGTACGTCTCTGATAAGATTTGTGTTTATGCTTTGTTTAGTTATGATATTTGTTACGTGCATTGATTTCCGCTTGGGGTCATCCCTTGGGAATGACTGCGTACGTCTCTGATATAACATGCTTTGTTCTGATGTGATTATTGTGATGATTTTTGTATATGATATTTGTTACGTGCGTTGATTTCCGCTTGGGGTCATCCCTTGGGAATGACTGCGTACGTCTCTGATAAGATTTGTGTATATGCTTGGTTTAGTTATGATATTGGATTACATGATATGTTATATGAGATATGTTCAGCTATGATAATTGCTTATATGATGTTTTGTATATTATATATCTGACTGTCATGCAGGAAGTGAGCCCAGGGTATGGAGAGTTCTCTATAAACCTGGAGCTTACTAGAGATTCGTCTCTAACCCCGTTTGGGGATATGATTTCAGGAACACAGTTAATTGAAGAGTCCTCATGGGACAAGGACACTACCCGTGGCTAGAGGTACTAGTATGAGGATATGGAGTTCTGGGTAGCCAGAGGCTACTATTTATTATAGAGGTTATTTTTGGAGAACATGTACTATTGTATAGTGTTCTATTCATTTGGTGATCATGATGTCTGATCCTTTATTTTGTATATGGTCTGTATATGTCTTGTACATGATTTTTCAGTTTGAATGCATGTACATTTGAGCATTCAGGCATGTTGATATGATGATGTAGGATTCAGTTTATGTTTATGAGTTGGATTGCATGCTATTAGACATAATGGCACGGAGCCAAATTATGCATGCGCCCATGGATGGGTATATGATCCTATATGGATATATGGGATGTCTGAAAGTATATACTGTATAAATTGTCTATCAGGGTACCTTGAGAGTGGGATTTGCAAATCCCCAGTTGTCCGATTTACAGAGGTTACTCTGTCCGATTTTTGTCTCCGTCAAATAAGAATTAAATTAGAAGAAGTATGCAATGTGATATGTCATGTGAAAAATGATTAAAGAAAATGAAAAAGTTAGCTCGTATTTTCATAAGTTAAGTCTTCCGCTGTTTCTGTTTGTATCATATGTATGTTAATTGAACCGGCTCGAGACGGGGATGTTACAGTTTGCATTGAGATATGGTACTTTAGGACTCAGTATCTCTTCATCAGATTCCTTAGGATGGAATGAGTCTTTAAGGTGTCTAGAGACCTCACAACCATAGGGGTGCTTAATGGGTGAGCTTTATCTATGTTAAAGTGTTTAAGCGATCTTTCAATATACACTGATTAACGGATAATAATTCCATTTTCTTTATGCTGAAGTTCTAGACCAAGACAAAGTCTCATTTTATCCAAATCTTTAACTTCAAACACCTTTTTCAAATACTTAACAGTTTTAGCTAACTCTCCCGGAGTTCTAGTTAAATTCATATCGTCAACATAAACTACTATAATAGCAAATCTGATTTTTGATTTTTTTTATAAACACACATGGGCAGATATGATCATTTTTGTACTCATCCTTAATTAATTACTCACTTAGATGTTGATACCACATATGACCAGATTGCTTTAAATCGTACAAGGATCTTTGCAACCTTATTGAAAATAGGTTGTCGGGGGGTGCATCATGCATCAGTCATTTTGAATCTCTGAGGAACTTTCATATAAATATCAGAGTCTAATGAGCCATATAGATATGTTGTCACAACGTCTATAAGACACATTTCCAACAACTCAGAAACTATCAGGCTAATCAGAAAATGAAATGTAATCATACCCATCATAGTTGAATATGTCTCATTATGATCAATCCCAGGTCTATGAGAGAACCCTTAGGCAACAAGTCGAGCTTTATACCTTACAACCTCGTATTTCTCATTTAATTTCCGGACAAATACCCATTTGTGTCCAATGGGTTTCACATTGTTGGGAGTTTGAGTAATGGGCCCAAAAACCTCTCGTTTGGCTAAGGAAGCTAATTCAGCTTTCATTGCTTCCTCCCATTTAGGCCAATCTTCCATTTGACAACATTCAATAATAGATCGTGGCTAATAGTCATTTGTCATAATTTTATAAGCATATAAGAATGCAAACACATCATCAACGATGATTTCATTACGATCCCAAATTTTGTTATAATATTTAGTGGAATTCTCAGTGTTCCCAGAGTTGGAGATATTTGTATAGGTTTGCGCCGCTTCAGAGGCAATAATTTCTCCAGGAGTAGGTACAACACTAGGCTCTTCCAGAGTAGATTCTTGATTATTTCTCCTTCGTTTTCGAGGATAGTGCTATTTGATCCTATCGGTCGACCACCCTTAAAAGGTGGTGGATTTTGATTCATTTCAGGGACCACTATCCTAGCTAGAGCATTCATATTTGGAATATGAGACTTTGTTACCTTAGCAACATCATTAAATACATATGGAAGTCTATAGGCCAAAGCCTGTAAATGAATTATATGTTGCACCTCATTTTCACATTCTAATTGAGTCAAATTTGTTTTATTTCAAGAGTGTCCTCAATTGGTTTCTGCTTTCCAGTTATGGGATTTATAGGTGTCCCAATATGGAGGAACAATATCGCATCGAAATGACAATCAACAAATCAGGCAGTAAAAAGATTACCAGTAGTAGGTTTTAAAAACCAAATAATGGATGGTGAATCAAAACCAACATAAATTTCCAACTGATGATGGGGACCTATTTTTGTCCTTTTTGGAGGTGCTACGGGTACCTATATTGCACAATCAAAGGTGCCTAAATGTGAAATATTAGGTTAATAACCAAGAACTAACTGAAAGAGAGATTGTAATAGAAGGGTAGTAGGGCATAATCTAATAAGTGTTGCTACATGAAAAATTGCATGACCCATGTACAAACATTGAGATTTGTTCCCAATAACAAAGTACAAGAAATAATTCGGATGCGTTTAATCAAGGATTCTGCCAATCTATTTTGAGTATGAACAAGTATAACAATGGAACCACGTTAAGCATCAAAACTCTTTGATGTAAATTCACTAGCATTATTCATCCTTATGCTCTTGATTGAATAATCAGGAAATCATGCTTGTAACTTTATAATATGTGCAAGTAATCGTGCAAAAGCAACATCGTGCGTTGATAATGAACTTCTTTCATTAGTTTGCTCAACAATCAAGAACACTGAATATATAGCAAACTGGCGTTGCCGGTATTGCTGTTGCAATACTATGTTAGAGGCATGGAAGTTGGAGAATTTTTCTCTAATAATTCCACTTCAGTCAGCTTGGCACTGCATAATTTGCATAATTTAAGTTGGGAGATAATGTCATATAAGGCAAAGTTATAATCAGACACCGATTTAAAATTATGCAGCCTAAGATGCTGACAATCATACCGTGCCTTAGGAATGACAACAATCTTGTATGATCATATCGATCTGCCAACCTCTTCCAGAGGATTCGAGGGTCCCGCACAGACAAATGTTGAGTCTGCAGGTTCTCATGAAAATGGCGGCGAATAGAGATCAACACATTTGCCTTATCTTTTTCATTAGATGTGTCAATTTTGGTAATAGCAGATGCGAAGCCTTGCCCTTGAAGGTACATTTTCATGTCTAGACACCAGAACAAATAATTATTACCACTCACTTCCAATATATGGAACTTGGGCTTGTCATGACACTGCTACTTCAAGAGTAAGAACTTATTGTCACTTTAGGGACAGAGGAGTATTTCATATTTAATATTAAAAAGAAAAAAATGATAGAAGAGTAAAAAGGAAGAATGTACTACATTGTAGACAAAAACATTATTCTTTTAGGAGGTTTTTCAAAATAAAAGAAAATAATTGTTGCAAGATATTTTTTTTAGAAGGTTGGTTTTGAAAAAGATGTCGTTGTGGATTTTTTGTTAGAGCTTCGTGCTGATAACATGTTATGAATTAAGACGTATCATATGAAGGGGATGCGTATGTGAGAAAAACAAGCAAAAATTAGAGAGAAGATGAGAAATGTGTTTAGAAAAAAATCCCAATGTCATTAACATAATGGTACCCATATATAGGATTACAACTTTAAATGGTAATTAAACTAGTAGTGAACAATCATAAATTAGGGGATAAATGCCAACGATTTTCAGAATTCAAATTTGAATAACCGTTTCAAAATACAAATTGAAGTTATTCATCAATATTTTGTAATAGACATCTCTATTATTTTAAAAACTTACACAAACCTTCTCCATTAAGTGCAATTTTGTTACTTAAAAAAAAAAGAAAAAAAAATGAAAAAGAAGATGATATGTTTCTCTAAGTTTTACAAAACACAATTTTATAGTTTTAAGATAGAGTTTGTTTTTTTGTTTTTTTTTGTTTTTTTTGCGGTCATTGTATATAAGGTATTTATATTGAGTCTAAAATGACGTCGTTTTGAAACGAAAATCAAGATATTTTTGTAATTATAATTTATTTTAGGATTATAATAGTTTTTCTTATTATAATTTTTTAATCTTTCAACGCAAAATGACGTCATTTTTGGAGTGAATGTAGATAAATTCAAAAAACTTATTAAATGTAGATATAACGGTAGAAACATTCAAGCCTTATAGATAATAGATGTTATCTCCTAGAGTTTAGGATTTGGGTGTACGAATAGGACTTATTGAAGATGAAGACTCAATATTGTACTAAAATAGAGTAGTGTACTTACAAAAACTCTTTTCAAGTTAGGGTTTACACTAAGTGTCTATTAAAATTGAGAAAGATATATACTTAAGTGATTTGAACCCCTATTCATTGAAAAAGTGGTTCTTTTGGAAGGAATAATATATGAGTCTTTATTTTCTCCTTAATAAGAGATAAGATATCTCTTGTTGCAGATACAACACATGAGTCCCGCTGCCTATAAAAAAGAATTGTTATACGAAAATCAATGACTCAAATCAGGAGAAAACAACACAAGCAATAAGAGAGTTGGTTACCTTATGATGCACCGATACTTCAAAAAATTTGATGTGTTGTGCTCGATACTTCGACACTCCTCAACTCTCCAACACGTGTTGCATAGACTCAAAAAAGGTTCAAAGATTACGTTGTGTTACATTTTTTAGTTCCAATTATTAAATGTTGTAGATTACGATTATAATTTTATTGAGTTTAATATTAATATTTATAATTTTTATGTTTCTTTAGAAAATTAATGGGTATTATAAATTTAGTTTCATTTGTAATATATATTTTTTAAATTATTGAATATTAAATATAATATAAATTACACAAATTAAAAATATTAAAATATATCCTAACATATCAAATCAAACATTTTTTACGATTAATATATTAAAGTATAGTATCGTATATGTCACGTTTCGGATCGATGTCAATGCAATATTGGGTTTCCCATGATATATATCCGATGTGGTTTCTTTGTTTTAGCAATTAACTGAGAATTTATCATTTCTTTTCCCATTCTATGAAAACCTGTAGATGTTGCAGGCTTATTAAAGATAGGGGACCATCATAATGGGACCAAAGTCAATTTTGTAGGCTCTTTTGCCTCATGGCATTTATCGTGCGGATTAATGGATCAGTCTGAATTGTTAGTACATATCAATAGACTTATTTAATTAAGTAATTAAAAGAAGAGTAGGATTAGATTCATAATTTTTTTTATAAATTTACAAATTAAATTATATCTGACTGGTAATACTCTACTTAAAAATACATTACCGGTCAGATATAGTATAATTTGTAAACAAAAAATTTATAAATATAACATTTTCCTAAAAAAAAAAATATTTATTTACAAAAGGAAAAGAAAAGAAAATACACTCTAAACTATTTTCTAAAGTTAAGAAATTTTTATACAACTTTATTTCTCTGGTGAAGTAAATAAAAAAATAAAATAAAAGTGATGAAGTTAGGTGCTAGCAATGTAAAAAAACATATTTAATAAACTGTAACTTGTTGGAATATAAATTTCAAGAGGTTAAATTTCAAAAACTGAAATTTCATGACATAATTTGTTAAAAGTCTGAAGTTTAAGTTAGTATTATATTTGAACTAAACTTTTCCGTAATCAAAATAATTCAAACACGTATTACAAAATTATTTATTAAATTGAAAACTTTAAATAAAATATGAAACTTAAAAAAATTATATTTATATAGCACGACACGGAATAACTTGTATTTTACCTGTTATTGTATATCTACTCTACTCAAGGACCCACTTGCGGGCATGCGGTCATGAACTTTTCAGATTTTTTTATTTTTGTATATTTTTATTTGTATCTTGATTCAATATATATATTAGGAGTAAATTAATACCTGATAACCATATTGAAGCCCATGTCCAGAATAATACTAAAGCCCAAGTCCAGAAATCATATAACTCATACAAACAGATGACTAATCATGACAGATGATTATCATGTCAGTTAGAGCATGATTTATTACATTAAGTCAGTTTGTTAGAGTTTGTTACTTGGCAGTTATAGTTAACCATTCAGTTTGAGTTAGTTTAATCAGAGTTAGTTCTCAATAGTCTTGTATATAAATAGCTCCTGTGTAATACGATCAGTTCAGTTCAATAATATCAGATTAATTATTTCTTCATGAATTCTCTGCTTTCTCTCACGTTCATGATGGTATCAGAGCCTTCAAGGCTCTGATATCTGCTTCGGTCTTTCTTCTTTCTTTCAAGGTCTCGATCTTCTACCTTTGAAGCTTTGCAACTATGGCGATAGCGAATCAAGCTCCTCTGCCAGAATTTATGACAAATCCGGCTCATCCTTATTACCTGCATCCAAATGAAAGTCCATCACAGATTTTGGTAACTCCTCTTCTCAATGGACGAAATTATCATACGTGGTCGCGTGGTATGACAATGGCACTTAGATCCAAGAATAAACTTGGATTCATTAACGAAAATCAACTTACACCAGACGATGAAGATCCAGAATATGAAGCTTGGGATCGCTGCAACACCATTGTGTTAGGATGGATACACAGATCAATTACTCAGAATATTGCTCAATCCATACTTTGGATAGAGAAGGCTTCGAATGCATGGAAGGATTTATATGATCGGTTCTCACAGACAGACATGTTTCGGATCTCAGATCTTCAGGAGGATGTCTACGAATTGTTCCAAGGTGATAAATCAGTAAGTGATTATTTTACTCAATTGAAAATGATGTGGGATGAATTAGATAATTTGAAGCCACTTCCCAATCCTACTGTTCCTTGTATTTGTGGAGCTGTTGAACGAATGCGTCTCTATCGAGACAGAGATCAAACTATAAGATTTCTAAAGGGATTGAACGAGCAATATGCTCAAGCACGTTCACAAATTATGTTAGTTGAGCCACTTCCAAATGTAACAAAGGCATTCTCTTTAATATCTCAACAAGAACGTCAATTTCTATCTGAAAATAATGTGAATTTTTCAAATAATCCTCAAGTTATGGCTACTGTTGGGGAACAACAAAATAATAGAAGACCTGGTGGATACTTCAATAGTGGCAGATCCTACAGGGGACGTGGTCGTAATAATTTTGGCAGAGGATCAAACACATCTAAGTTCTGTTCTCATTGTAATAGAACTAATCACACCATTGAATCATGCTATCTCCTCCACGGATTTCCACCTGGATACAAAAAGAGTAATCAAGTTAATAACTCTGTTGCTGTTGCACACACTGATATGGAGAATCATGAATCATCCGTGTCATCTCAGCCTTCCATGACAATGATTCAAGATCAGTATAATCACATTCTCAACTTGCTGCAAAGTTCCAGCACAACACAGTCTTCACAGAATCAACATTCCATCAATGCAGCAAATTCTAAACATCCAATAATTGATGAAACTCAAACAGGTAACATAAGCGTTGAGTGGGTCATAGACACAGGTGCAACAGATCACATCACTCATACTTTGTCACAATTTTCTAGTTTCCACAAAATCAAACTCATTTCCATTCACTTACCAAATGGTTCAAGTGTCATTTCATCAATCTCTGGAACAGTAAATATCTCTTCATCACTCATTCTCACTGATGTTCTTTTTGTTCCAAATTTTCATATTAATCTTCTATCAGTCACAAAATTGTTAGATTCATTTTCTTATACCATTGTTTTTAACAAATTTGCTTGTGTCATACAGGAGAGAAAGTTAAATTGCCTGATGACGATTGGTTCTGCTAATCGAAGAAATGGACTGTATGTGATGATCAATGTGATGGCAAATGATGCAGGCAAGACAGTAGCTTGCACAAACATCCCACCTTGTAATAAAACCAGCCAAAATGACATCCCATCTTGTAATAAAACCAACCAAAATGGTGCTTCTGTTATTTGGCACCAAAGACTAGGTCACATATCCAAGGATGTTGCACGTGCAATGTCATTACAATTTCCTTTTATTACATCTTCAATGCAAGTTGAACCTTGTGATGCTTGTTATTTTGCTAAGCAGCATAAACTGCCTTTCAATCTCAGTGTGAATAAATCAAAGAAAATTTTTGAGCTTCTTCATGTAGATATTTGGGGTCCTCATTCAACTAATTCTATTCATGGACATAGATATTTTCTTACCATAGTAGACGATTACTCACGCTTCACATGGATATTGCTTATGCACACCAAATCTGAGACACGAAATCATCTGCAAAATTTCTTTGCTTATGTTAAAAATCAGTTTGGGACTACTATTAAAGCTTTGAGGTCAGACAATGGACCTGAGTTTCTAATGAATAATTTTTATTCAAAGGAAGGGATCATACATCAACGTACATGTGTGGAGACACCGCAACAAAATGGCAAAGTGGAGCGTAAGCATCAACACATTTTGAATGTGGCTCGTGCTATTTTATTTCAAGCAAAGATTCCTCTTTCCCTATGGTGTTATACTATTACTCATGCTGTCCACTTAATCAATAGAACATGCAGTCCGATACTTGATGGAAAATCTCCATATGAGAAACTTTATGGTGATCCTCCAGTGCTGATTCATCTTCGTGTTTTTGGTTCCTTGGCTTATGCATCTACACTCACCTCTCAACGCAGCAAATTTTCTGCTCGCGCTCGCAAGGCAATTTTTCTGGGATATCGTGATGGAACAAAAGGTTATTTACTGTATGATTTGCACACTAATGAAATCTTTGTCTCACGGAATGTCATATTTCATGAGAACATTTTCCCTTTTTCTCAAACACCTGCATCTGCTATGGATACACCACAAAATCCTATTCTCTCCACTTCTGACTTGGAATCCTTTGTACCAAACCCACATCCGGTAACCACCCTGGATTCACCTCACACTGATTATACCAACCTACAATCCTCTTTACCAAATACAAACCAAATCACAGACCCTGACCCTTCTCATAATAACTCTCCCAACCACATTTTCCCATGCACTACACATTTACCTGATAACCATGCAACAGATGATTCTGATTCACACAACTCTCAACCAAATGACTTCCCACTAGCTACTCGTCGATCCTCACGAGCACATTTGCCTCCGCGATATTTGCAAGATTATCACTGCAGTCTATCCTTCTCTGAGCAGCCCAAGTCATCATCTGGTAAGGTTACTAACTCTTCTGTTAAATATCCTTTATCCAATGCTTTATCTTATGATTCATGCACCTCAGCATATCACAATTTCTGTCTTAATGTTTCCACCTAAACTGAGCCACACACTTTCAAAGAAGCACATCAATATTCTCACTGGCAAAAGGCCATGGATGCTGAATTGACTGCATTGATGATGAATGATACATGGACTGTGGTTGAATTACCGCCTGGAAAAACACCCATAGGATGTAAATGGGTGTATCGCATTAAGTACAAATCCGATGGAGAAATAGAGCGTTACAAAGCTCGACTTGTGGCAAAAGGGTTCACACAATTAGAAGGTGTTGATTTCTTTGATACCTTTTCCCCAGTAGCGAAGTTAAATTCCATCCATGTTCTACTGGCTATAGCAGCTGCAAAGGGTTGGCTACTTGAGCAACTTGATGTAGACAACGCATTCCTTCATGGTGATTTATCAGAAGAAGTATACATGGAACCTCCTCCGGGATTATCTGGTGTACAGTCCAATCAAGTGTGTCGTCTTAACAAATCTTTGTATGGTCTTCGTCAAGCTAGTCGTCAATGGTACAACAAACTTTCCTCTGCTCTTGTTTCACTTGGCTATGTTCAAAGTCAGGCAGACCACTCACTATTCACTATTCAATCTGGTGATTCCTTTACTGTATTGCTTATTTACGTTGATGACATCGTTTTGTCGGGTAATTCCTCCTCCGAAATTCAGAGAGTGAAATCCTTTCTTCATGCACAATTCCGCATCAAGGACTTAGGTCCTCTACGTTACTTCTTGGGCCTTGAAGTATCACGCTCTCACAAAGGAATTCATGTAAATCAGCGGAAATATACACTTGATATACTTTCTGATTCTGGACTTTTAGCAGCAAAGTCATGTAATTCACCAATGGATTCCAATCTGCGACTTAGTCAATCAGATGGTACACCTGTTGATGATCCCACTTCATATCGTCGCTTAGTAGGCAGATTATTGTATCTCACCACTACACGCCCCGACATATCATATGCAGTACAACAACTTAGCCAGTTCATCTCATGTCCTCATGATAAACATATCCAAGCGGCCAACCGTGTTTTACGTTACCTGAGAGGAGCTCCATCCACTGGATTATTCTTTTCAGCCACATTTGATTTCCATATTAGCGCTTTCAGTGATTCTGACTGGGCCTCATGTCCTGACACAAGGAGATCCATCACCGGCATTTGCATCTTTGTTGGCACATCCTTAGTAGCTTGGCGTTCCAAAAAGCAATCCACCATCTCAAGATCATCCACCGAAGCAGAGTATAGAGCCTTGGCCATCTTATCTTGTGAACTTCAATGGTTCAAACATTTATTCGATGACTTACATATTCCATGGATGAAACCAGCTTCTGTATATTGTGATAGTAAATCTGCAATTTACCTTGCCCATAACCCAGTTTTTCATGAGAGATCTAAGCATATAGAGATCGATTACCATGTCACTCGGGAGAAAATTCAATTCGGTCTTCTTCATCTTCTTCCTGTTTCTTCAGCTGGGCAGTTGGCGGATGTTTTCACGAAGCCTCTACCTGCATCGTCCTTCACTTCTGCAATCCTCAAGTTGGGTCTGTTCAATCCTCACAGTCACACTTGTGGGGGGGGGGGGGGTAATACCTGATAACCATATTGAAGCCCATGTCCAGAATAATACTAAAGCCCAAGTCCAGAAATCATATAACTCATACAAACAGATGACTAATCATGACAGATGATTATCATGTCAGTTAGAGCATGATTTATTACATTAAGTCAGTTTGTTAGAGTTTGTTACTTGGCAGTTATAGTTAACCATTCAGTTTGAGTTAGTTTAATCAGAGTTAGTTCTCAATAGTCTTGTATATAAATAGTTCCTGTGTAATACGATCAGTTCAGTTCAATAATATCAGATTAATTCTTTCTTCATGAATTCTCTGCTTTCTCTCACGTTCATGATAAATAGTATTTTAAGTCCTTAGTAAAAAATATAATCCTCATTTTAGTCTTTTACAAAAAAAATTAGTCTCAAGATTTCTAAATTTTTTAAAGTGGATCAATTTAGTTAAAATCGTGATTTCTCACAAATTCAAAAAAGACCTACATTAGTCCCTCAAAAAGAACTAAATGTTTTCACTTTGAATTTCACATGGATATAGTGACTAATTCTTTTTATAATGGACTAAAGTGGGGACCGAATTTTTTGTTAGGAACTAAAAATGATATTTATTCTTATATTAGATTATGAACGGGTTTAAGCATTGATTTAAATTTTCTTTACAAAAAAAATTTCAAAAACACTGCCTCCAAATCCCTGTAACTGAATGTGCAGACATAAATTTTTTTTCCTCAATCCGCTGAGTCTACTAATTACTAGAAATAATTGAATAGCTATGTATATAACTGAGCATTAGAACATTCGTGACAGCATAGTTCTAACATGGCCCCCACATTAAGTGCATGTCAGACAGCCAACATGCCCTTAACTTTGTAGGTTAATTGCACCTAATCATTTCCCATTCAAAAGAAAGCACATACACAATTTTCTTTTTCTCTTTTATCTTTTTAGGGTCTCCTTTCACTTTTGTTGGATGGCTCGATGTAATTGTTTTTTATTAGGATCCCAAATCATTTAAAACTTAATTGATTGCAAAAACAACAAAATAATTAGTGAACAAAGACCAAGGAAACATCATGATTACCCTAATATTTATAAATTACGACAAACTTAATAGATTCACTATAGAAAATAGAAGGGGGAAAAAAAAATACAAAAGAAAAGAAAAGTGATAGACAATGCAGCATTGCTTAAGCAATATACTATTCTGCCTCTTTGTCCCAATGATTCAATAGGATTGTGCATGCTTGGGGCGTGCCACCCTTGCTATTATGTTTGTCTCATGCTCATGGCAGAGTTTCTATTGGTCCTAATAATAAGTTTGTGTAGTCATTTGCAATGTTTGATCGTACCCATGCTTCCACAGTTAAAAATTGCAAATAAAATTGTACTATTTAGTGAGTGTGAAACTGAAGATCATTTCTGAAGCCACTCAAGGAACAATTAAATGCATTGACTTTTCTTTAACCTTTATCATTTTCGTTGGAATTAATCTTGAGTTAGTTATATTTATGAATAAGAAGTTTGATAGGAAAGAAAAGTGTCTTTACGTTGTTGAAGAAATATGTCTTTTCATTATTGAACTTGTTTAAATTGTGATTTTACAATTTTTATAAATAAATAGAAATCAAAATTTTAAGAGATGAGTTCTTTCCCCATTGGTTTTATACATGTATTTTCATTCCTCTATTCAAGTGCCATTGGTTAGATATATGTTGAGTTTGATGGTGTTATTCAATGTGGAAGTGTCGTCCCAAGAATAGAGATAATTCATTTTATTCTGAGAGATAATTATCCACGAATCTTGAATACCATAGAGAAGACAAAATTATATTAACGACGCAGTGTCTAACACTGGACTCAAATATTTCTTTGTTGCATTCATGTATTTTTGCAAACTATGCTTTAACTTTGCGTTAGTACATGTTTGAATTTATTATGTGTGATCCCTTTTTGAATAACAATTTTCTTATGAATATTTTAGGTTTATATCAACACACAAATTTATGGCACAAGATGTTACCGAGAATAAAGAGAGTGAGTTTACAATGTAACATAATATGTCATCTTTATATATTTTTCTATGTTCCTGTAAGACAATCTTTCTTTTTTAATCAAGCTAAAGAGAGACAAAAGGCCGGAGCATTCAAATGTAGCACCTTTTCCTTCTCTTTATTTTAGAATATCAACGTAGCTAATAAAATGAGAAGTAATAGTTTATAAAAAAAAATAAAAATGAGAAGTAATTTTTTTTTTTTTGTTTCTTACTTTTCATCTTCTTATGTAAAACTAAAGCTGAATTCTAAGTATTTATATTCCCTATAACTTGAGCTGACTTTTGCTTTTATTAGCAACTATTATATATATGATTTATGAGTGTCGATATTTATCAATGAATTAAAATTTTCATTATACCCAAAAATGAAAAATATAAAGGAAACGAAATGAAATATCGTTGATATATATAAGTCTAGTAAAAGATATTTTGAAATCGTTGTGGAATGTCTCTTTATATCGCCTAGACTTATATAACTAGTTTGTCTACTTTCGGTATTGTATGTGGTTTTATATATGGATTTTATTAATGTTATGTTACATGATTTAAGTGTTGCTTTTAACACACATAAAATTGAGAGAGAAAGTGAAATGATGAAAGAGAAAGAAAAATATGTGGACCCCACCTCTTTAATATATGTGTAGGAAAGTAATGTTATATCATATTATATGATAAAAATAAAACTCTTTATATATTGTATAAGATAATTAGATGAGATAAATTAAGATGAATATTTTCTATCTTTAATTAACAAAACTCGTGCTTCTTTCCTCTTCTACCCACTTACAAGGCTTAGGTCATGGTAAGGCCAAGTGTATAACTTGTCAGGAGGAGGGTCCTATAAACTTTTAGATGGAAAAGACAGGATGGAGAATTATATGAATACTCTAATACGGCACGCCAAAGCTCTTATCTGCTGCTCCAATGATATACATCACCCTACTCTGTGACCTCAATGAACACCCTGCCTCAACCAACGACATGAATAAATTTTTGGTGTTACTTTTATATCTAGATTAAATGCATCTCACCAATGAAAATATTATATATAAGAGGAGAGAAAAAAATTTGACAAAGAAGAAAGAATCTTAACTGATATATAATATTTATATTGATGGGATATACTAAATCTTTGTTGTAAGAGTACGATCAATTTATTCCAATAACATGGCTTAAATTGGTCACCACTTACCACATTAATGCCTTCAATGATGATGGGAAATGGTACTCATAATAAACTTAAATGTGATATAAGTTTATATAAATTTTTTTTGCAATATAAGAAAATTGAATAATAAATCTTATGTTTAGGTAGAGAAAAGAAAATCCCAAAGGGTGATATATAGTGATGTTATTCGAAGTGAGAGAGACCAACAAGGTAGATGTGTCGGTGTGACACGTGGTAATGATCCAGGAGGAAAGGACACAGTTTATGAGTCTATGGTTTTGCTAGAAGGAATGATGGTAGGGTGCAAAAAAGAGAGTGGACAAATGAATATGCGTGCCACAGTCATGTTACTATGAAGGGTTGCTTTCTCAACCCACTAATCCAAGGGGAAAAGAGGGGACACATGCAAAGTGGGTATTGGGGGGTAGGATTTATTGTCAAATCTCAATGCCAATGGAATGCAAAAGTCAAGGGTAAGAGAGAAAATCCTTGGGAAAATGTTGTTGACAGTTCATATGAAACATTGATGGGTTTTCAATACTAGATGATTTGAAGGCCACTTTTTTTAAATTTGGTGAGGAGGGTCTTTGAAGTGGCACTTCAAAGTTGTCAAACTTAGGTATATGGTGGGGAATGGGGCTTAGTGTTTGATATGCACATATTTATTTATCAACAACATATGCATGCAATGCAAGTGTAACAAGTTTTGGAGTCATGAAAGAGTTTTTGTTAACTGGTTTACTCAATTTTGCTGTTTCATTCTCTTCCCTACACAATAATGCCTGCAGGAGCTAGTGCTTTATCTCATTTCTTGCATTACCCTTTTTCTCTTCCTTCCTATCACTGTTTTTTCTGCATAGAAAACGTAAAGGAAACGCCTCTATGCTTCTTCTCACTCTAAAAATCTCCTACTACTAGTACTCTTTATTCATTCAAATTCAAAATTCTCAACTTTTTACTCATAGCTTTAAAGAGGCTGCTTCTTCAAGCCAAGTATTTGGTTCCTTCTTTCATAAAACTCCTTGCCATTTTTTCACTTTACTTTTGAAACTCCATCTCTTAGAGAGTGAAAACCATGAAGGAGAGAAACAAAGGTGTGGAAGCAGCTTACAGCAATGACATGGATTGCTATTACTCTACCTCTGAACTTCCATGTAAGAAGCACCCTTCTTCTTCTTCTGTTGGTATCTGTGCTTACTGTCTCAAGGACCGTTTGGTCAAGCTCGTGTGTTCTGATTGTGGGGAGCAGAGGCTTTCTTCTTGTTCTTGCTCTGATGAGATCTCTTCCCATCGAAATTCATGCACTGTTGAGGTGGGAAGCGTTGGTAGAGTCTCATTTCTCATTGAGAATGAGAAGAATGAGACCCCAGTTCAGCATTTGAATTCTAAGGCCAAAGTGCAAGATAAAGAGGAGGAAGTTATGGTGTTGAGGAGAAGCAGCAGCAACTGTGTTGAGATCAAAAGAAACGGGTTTTGGAGAATTGGGAAGTTGTTTAGGAAGAAGAAGGAGAAGGACTGTGCAAGGAGTGTTGTTGGTTTTGATGAGAAAAGTGAGATGTGGATGCTTGATCATGGTGGTGTCTCCAGGTCCAGGTCTCTTTGCAGCTTCAGAGGTGGAGGGTTATTTGGATCTGAGGATGGTGGAGATTCTCTTCTATCAGGTGCTAGAAGCTCTATATCTGCAGCTAGAAGTTCTGGTGTTAATGGGGGTTTGATGTTAGAATCTGGGAGGAGAAGTGGATACAGTGAAGCAGAACCAAGAAGGAGTGGTTTTGATGGGGAGAGGAGAGAGTTTCTATTTGAGTCTGAAAATGGTAATGATCTCAAGGGTGTGAAGAAGGGTAGCCTAATGGATGTTGATGGGGGTTTCTATGGGGGGGTAAATAGGCGTGTCTTTTCACTCAGAGAGAGTGATTTCAAAGGCATGGATGAGTCAAGTTTTATTGACTTGAAGCTTGATTATTCATCAGAATCAAAGCAAGAGTTCTCTGCTGCAAAGATGAGTAACCTGGCTGATAACCTCTCAGCTTTTGGCAGCACAAGAGGTGGGAATTTCATGGCACATGATGGTGGATGTTCTTATGGGGGTTTGGGAGGAGGGGATGGAGTTTTACCAAGTGGAGGTTCATGTAGGATCACTGTGAATGATAGAGGAATTAAAAGGGGAAGGAAAAGCATGAAGGGTTGGAGATGGATTTTCAGACATCATTCAAACTGGGGAACCTCAAGGAAAAGAGAGCAAGACCTTATGTTCAAAACCTGATACATCTTTCTGTGTAGTTTCACTAGGGCTAGTCTTAGTTTGTGGTTTAAATTGTCTTTAGTTGATCATTAGCCATTATCTTTCATTTTGTGTACTAATGTTTTTTTCAGTAAATGCTGCTTAATAGAGGGAACTTCATACTTCTTGGAAAATTCCTTGCCAAATGTTTCTATCTATCAAAACTCAGGAAAGAAGAAGGAAAGTGCCTCTTACAAACATAATAGTCCTTAGCAAAAGATAAAGCGCCTTACAAGTTTTTCAATATAGAAAATGAGGAGAGATATTTTTACTACTAAAATTTTCTACTACCAACTTACTACTTATCTAATTACCATTGGATCTACATTTTCTCTTTTTTCAAAAATATTTTAACATTCTCTCTCCTTGATTCAATGGTGATTAGATAGATAGTGAGTTGATAGTAGAAAATTTTGGTAGTAAGAATATCCCTCCTAATAAAAAATTATGTAATTGGGTAATAGGCATATGATTGCAAATTCTACAACAAAAGTGGTTGCCAAATTTGACACTTGACCTGTTGCTATCACAATAAATTTGATATAGATCTAGGTTGAATTTATTTAAGACATAATAAACAAGATCCAGTACTGTGGCAACGACTTTAAACGTTGCTGATCTGCATTATTGAAAGAAAGGACTAGGAAACTGAGATAGGGGGACTCTCCCTTTTGACTAGTCCATCTCTGGGCTGCAACTTTACTAATATTTTTTTTGTACAATAGAAACGAACCATTACGAGGTCACAACTTGTGAAATGTAATAGCTAAATTATTATTATTATTTTTTTTATAATTCTCAATACCTTATTGTACAATTTTTATATTTATCGTAGTGCACACAGCACATCTGAATATGTACTTCAATCAAAATTTAACAAAAATGAATTAAAGTAAGATTACTTTAAATGGTATACATAAATTAAATATCAACAAATTCCGGCACATTGGTAGATGATTGGATCTCTTAAGTATGTTGACATAAATTTGATCTCTAGCTGTGTGTATGAAAAAAGTTTATAGAGGCAAAATCTACTTTGGTGATCTCTACGTCTCGAAAGGATTAGTCTTCGATTGTCGGCTGAGGATATCTTGATGAAACTCAAAAATTAAATAATTATATACTTAAACCAAACAAAACTGTTATCCTGTCCTATGTTGCACCGACACTGACTCGATACACACTCTGATATGTTAATTCTAAAAAATGTTAGATTTCAATACGTTAAAACACTTTTGATATTAAATATTTTTAATTTATGTAGTGTATATTATGTTTAATATTCAATAATTTAACAAAAAAATGAAGTTAAACTTATAACACCCATAATTTTGCAAAGAAATATAAGATATCATAAATACATTTATATTAAACTAGTAATCGTAATCCAATTAATTTAATAGTTGGAACAAAAAATGCAATGCAATATAATCTTTAAACCATTTTTTAAACCTCTGCAACACATGTTGGAATTTCTAACACTTCACATCAAATTTTTTAAAGTATTGGTGGATCAGCAACCATCGTTCAGAATGGAACAAAATAGGGCCTAATTTATTAAACATTAGGGGGCAAAAAAGTTGATTAAGATTTAGAAGACCACGTCACGAGTTGTTGAAATGTTGAACAACTTCAACCTAGAAAACATACCTAACATATTTTGTTTTAGGGTTTTATTAACCTCATGTTAGAAGAGATTGTTATCTCATATTATAGAGATAAATTTATGGGCTCCACCACCTAAAAAAATAAAATAAAAGAAAAGAAAAAGATGGCACGGTTATCGAAGGGTGTGTAGGAGATAAAACTTATCTCATATAAAATTAGAATAGTTTTTCCCTTTGTTTTAATTGTATGCCGGGTCAAATCTCTTTAACTTTACATCTCAGCAGTCCACTCCAATTCCAATCTCCGAATCTTCCTTCTCATCCTTCATGGCTCAAACTTTCCCTACACACAAAGCCAAAGCCAGCTAGCCTTACCAAAATGGACTCTTCCAAATACACAATCCCATTGGCTAGCGAGGCAATTCACAGTCCCCACAAATGACTGTAATGGCTTGCTTGAATTTTTCTTTCTTTTCTTCACTAACTTGGTCAATCTTGAGCATTTATGCACGTTTGGTTAAATTAATCATGGTTGACCATATCATATACTAAAATTTCATCTCATATATATAAGTGCATGTGCATCCACCAAGATCCACAGCTAGAAAGAAAGGAATATTGGTGAGTGAAGAATTCAGAAGTAAAGCAAAATTAGAATAATAGAATGTATGTGACTAGGCCTCTCTCTCAGTGTAAGAAGTCTGCAGAAGCTCTCTCATTGCCTCCACCTGAAGGCCCCAATTCTGGTATTCTGGTAATCCAAGATGAGGATTTGGAACCAACCTCTTGTTTGGGGTTGGGAAAGTACCATGAGGTGAAGGATTTGCCTTTCCCTCAAAATATGAATCTTGAGTTGTTCTATAGATCAGGAATTTCACTTAATAGAGCCACTCATTACCACCATGTTGCCTTGATTCCAGTCCTTAATCAGCCCTTGTCTTCTCATAAGTACTATGTGATTCAGCTTAATGGGAAGCAAAGAGGGTAAGCCTTAACTTTATGAAAAAAATTAATGGATTTTCATTACTTGGTTCTATATATCATTTATTCTGCACTGAATGACCCAAATATTAGTTATATGGGATGGGGTTGACTCAAATGTCCCAAGAAACCATAGTTTTCACCACAAAATTGAAAAATCAACTTTTACAAATTGATGTGTTAAATTATGTACACATAAATGAATAATCTTGTTGGCATGTTTAAGGATTATAGTGATGTGATTTGCATTTGGCTTTTGCAGGGAAGCATACATGAACTCAAAGGAGGAAGATTTGGAGGCCTTCTGTTTCTACAATTCTGTCTCTGATGAACCACTACATCCTCTAGATATCAGTAACATACTTCAAGAGTTTGAGATATATCCCCGAAGAAGCAAAGTTACTTTCAGGAGTGGTTTTTCAGCTAAATCTGTTTCCCCAGATGGATATCCTCCAAGATTTTTGAGTACAAGGTGGAAAGTGAGTGCTTCAACTTCAAGTGATTCAAGTCTAGGAGAAGCAGAAGGTGTAGATGATGCCCTCCGTGCCAACCAGCCAGGATTCAAATTCACCTTAGCAAATAAAAGTTCAGAAACTGTTGTTGTTGGAAAATGGTATTGCCCCTTCATGTTTATAAAGGAAGGAACTCACAAAACATTGAAAGAAGAAATGAGAAAATCAATGTTTTATGAGATGACACTGGAGCAGAAATGGGAACAAATCTTTTCATGTGAGAATGAGCATGGGATGGGAAACACTGTGAATGTGGATGCTGTTGTTAAGAAGGAAGTGGTTGTAATTGGTGGCTGGGAAGCTGTGATCAATGAGATTGATGTAGCTGAAGGTCTTTTGTGGTTTAATAGTTTCAGTAATGTTGGAGAAAAGAATAGTGTGGGATTGAGCACTGCAATAATTGAGAGAATGAAGTGGGAACAGGAAAGAGTTGGGTGGATTGAAGGGAAAGAAAAGCAAATTAGAGTTAAGAAAGTGGAAGAATTTGAAGGGACTAATGGATGGAAGAAATTCGGATGTTATGTGTTGGTTGAAACTTTTGTACTTAAAAGATTGGATGGAAGTATAGTACTAACCTATGCTTTTAAACACCATCATCAACTTAGAAGCAAATGGGAATGAAAATTTCTGGTATTGGTTTAGACCTTATGTTTTCAAGTTGTATATGCTCTATGTCTATGACAAAGAAAAAATGCCTAGTCTTGTAATCTAGATATCCAATTTTGTGTGATCTTGTTGATTAAGAAGAAAGTTCGTTCATTCATTCAGTTTTACAGTGTAATCATTTTAATTTTGCATAAAGATTATGAGGATAAACTGTTGAGATTTTTCTTCTTTTTTTCTTCTTTTTTTTTTTACATCATGAGACCATGTAGGGAACGCGCTGGAGTAGCAGCAAAAACAAAATTCCATTGGGTTTTGAGCCTAAAATTTCAATATGTCGGGCCAAGAGCTTGCAAATTAGATGTCGTGGGTTATGAAGCGAAAACTCAATATACTTGATAATGGGGTTAAAAAATAAATGTATTGGGCTATGATCCTAAAACCTCAAATGTAATGGGCCATGGGTTGAAAAACTTAATGTACTTAGGCCATGATACGAGAAATTAACTGCAACAGGCCGTGAACCTTAGATTTTGCTAGTTCGATGATTTGCTGGTACACCAAAAATTTTTATTTGTCCGAGAATCTTAATTTTTAAAAATATGATTTTTACATCCAATATATGATAATATCTGAAAATTTAAAATTTAAAAAAATTCAATTTTCTGGGAATCCCGAAAAACACCGCGTACCAAACGGCCCCTAAAGCTTAAGTCAATAGTGGTTTTATATTTTTCTAACAATTACCTATTCTATTGTGAGATACTTTTCGAAGTGGTTTGCGTTTGAGTATGGGATGAGTGGAAAGTGATGTAGGGGATGAGTGCGTGTGAGTATGGGACAAATTAGTATCTATCAAGTGGCCAACATTGTAAGGTGCACATGAGGGTATGTGCATTCAAGTCGCATATGGAGGCATACACAAATTGCGCTATTTAATTTCCCTGCGCCTGTCTTGCAATGGGTACCTAGTAACATCCTGGTGTATTATATATAGGAAGTTAAGAGGATATTTTAGAATATGTGTAGTGGAATGATTGACTTAGCAAAATTGCTCTTAAGTGTTAGTTCATCTCATGCAAAGTAGCACAACTGAAATCTCCAAGTATAAAATTATATTGCTTGGTCAAGTTATGAAATCTTTTAATTTCAAGTTTTAGCTCTTGTTTTAGCATCTTTTATTTCCTTTTTGGTTAATATTTTGACAATAGCTTACTGATTTGCGTTACATTTCAAAGTGTGGAATGATGAGTTTTGAGATGATAGTTGAATGTGATATGAAGAAATCCGGAATTATGGTTAACTAAAAAGAGACCCATAGATAAAATGTTCAAAATTATTTATAATCTCTATAATTATGTTCAAATTTCAATTTCAAATCACTCTTTTGTAGTTTATGGACCCATAGTTAATATTTTGACAATAGCTTACTGATTTGCATTACATCTTTTGTTTGAATGTTGAAATTGTGATTTTTGTTTTAGCAACAGAATTTGAGTATTTCGTGAAGTTGATTTATGGTTATGCTTGGAAGTTATAAATTAACAGACTAACGGGTTAAGCCAGACCATTTGTTTTTTTATAAACAGGCAAAGCAGGCTAACAGTTAAACTCGTACTACACTACTAGAAAAGTCTTTATTTTCGATGGAATTTTTCGATGCAAAATATATTCCATCGAATGCACAAGACTGCAGATTATCTGGCAGAATGCACTATTCCTAACATAGTTATGATTACAGTCAAAATACTCGAAATTACACTCTATGTCTAATTTTGGCATTTAAATCCTTAAATTAAACCTATAATTAAGATTTACCAGTTAGGGTCATTATATTTTCCAAGGAAATTTTTTTCATTTCTATGTACCAAACATGGGACTTTATTATTCCCAATCTCATAATTCCAACATTTCAAAAAAAAATCCGTGTAACAACTAACAAACACGCCCTTAGTGTATTTCTAATTATGTACGTAAATTTTGGGGTCCAAAAAATTTATACAGAATTTATCTATATATTTCTATTAAAAACAAATTAAAAATGCACTCAATTTCAGTATATCCGTTGCTCTGAAATTTTATTGTAAAGATGAGGACTAGAATTTGTCAATATTCAACTGTTAAGAAACAAAATGTTGAAATATCACGTTTGAGTACTTGCTTTGACTATGAAAGGGACTAGCCACACGTCGCGCATTAAGGGTCCACTGTCAGAAATGACGAGTTTAACAACGCTCCTTTTTGGAATTTTTTAATATGTTCCTGGACCACCATCATCATTCCATTCAAAGATTGACACATGTAGTATTTATTTATTTTTTCTTTTCTTTATCCTTTCTACTCAACCTTTTCTCTCACCTCAATCCCCCCACGGTGATCCCGAACCACTATAAATTCACTCGTCCTTTTTACAACAAATGCTACACGTGGCAAAACAATATAAAAAATACCATCAATTTGCCCCATATGCGAATAAAGCTGTGGTATTATTGTATTAAAGATTCAGTGCATCCCACTTATAAAAATATTACGTATTAGTTAAAAAAAATTTCTAATAAATCTTTTCTCTCTCTTCTGATCTCATAAAATGCACTAAATCTTGGTACAGCAGTACTACCAAAGATTTATTCCCTGCCACACCACGTGACAAACTTGACCTATCAATGCATTTTAACATTTTATTTGTGAAAGATGCATACGATATTTCCTAGAAATTGCGTCCTGTTTGTAGAAAAATACTTCGCCGGCTGAAGATTTTGAAAATTCAATCATACATTCAATTTTCAACAATTACAGGGATGAGAGGCACAAAGTATTTTTTTCTTTTCTTCGGTAAACTTCAGTATATATACATTTGAAACAAACATTGATTGCTAAGAAATGAAACACATCTGATACATCAGAATCTCAGATAAAATGTACACGACAAGACCTATATCTATGTACAAGAGGGACCCTGCTGCTCTTTCACAACGTCCATTAGAACCAAATTCAGGTTATCTTGTAGTCTGGGATGAGCCTCAACATTACATTTGTTTCGGTTTGTGTGAGGATCCAAATATCAGGCATCTTCCTTTCCCTCAGGACAAGAACTTAACCATCAAATATTCACGTGACAACCAAAATATTCATCGGGACAAGGTCTTGTTCATTCCAGTATTGAATCAGCCCTTGTCTTCAAACCGCTACTACGTGATAAGAAGGCAGGGGAAACATCAAGGGTATGAATCTGTCATTTATATCAACCTTTATCCTTTTAATTTTTAAAACCCCCACACACACACATATATATATATATATATATAGGGGAGAGATCATTTGACTCCAGAGTAAGACTTATAAATCTTACTCTTCATCTCAGTCTTTGATTTCCGTCCATCTAACGGTTAAATTTTGAGAAATCATATTAATTAATTAATTAATTAATTATATTAAAAATGACAACCGTTGATTTCTGTACATCAACTTAAGATGAGGAGTAAGACTTAAAAATCTTACTCTGGAGTCAAAAGAACCCTCTTCATATATATATATCGGGAAATGATATTGTGACAACCAAGTTGTGTTACTATCAAGTGATTACCAATTAATTTCACTGTTAGATCGATTATGTTGATCCAACGGTTATATTTATTTCCATCTTTGTACGGTTATAATTTTCCAAATTTAATATTTTATATTTATTTCCACCTTTGTATGGTTATGATTTCTCATATTTAATGCTTTCACTTTAAATATGGGAAATCATAACCTTACAAAGATGAAAATAAATATAACCGTTGGATCAACATAATCGATCTAACGGTGAGATTAATTGGTAATCACTTGGTAGTAACATAACTTGGTTATCACAATATCCTTCCCCCCATATATATATATATATATATATATATATATATATATATATATATATATATATATATATATATGGGTAAGGAGGATTAGGGGTGGCAATTTAAGACACGACCCGCCAACCCAACCCGGACCCGACACGAAATTTTCGTGTTCGGGTCAACCCGTTTAATAAATGGGTCGTGTTCGGGTTGGAAAAATATAACACGAAAATATTCGTGTCGGGTCACGGGTCAACCCGTGAACCCGCTCTGACCCGCAAATATAATTTTTATTTTTTATTTTTTCAAGGTTATTATGGTAATTTTATTGAATGATATAAAAAAAAATATACACTCTAGGTTTCTTTTTATTGAAGATTTTTTTTTTTGTTATATTGCAATCAGATTTAGTGCTTTTTTGGGGCGAGTCGTGTAATAAATGGATCACACTTATATTATAAGATTTTTCGGGTCGTGTCGTGTCAACCCGCAGAAAAAGTGGGTCGTGTTCGGGTTGAGAATTTTGACACTAATAATTAATCGGGTCGTGTTCGGGTTGAATCTATTCGTGTTCGTGTCAGACACAGGTCGACCCGAACCCGACCCACGAACACGATTTGCCACCCCTAAGGAGGATTATGTTATACCAATACAAGTTACACTCTCTTGGTTGTTGATTCTATTTATATCCAACGGTTATAATTTATTAGATATATGAACAATTAGATGCAAAGAAATGAATGATAAAAAATGGGTGGAGTCTAGGGAGATTCAATCTGTTATATCTATTTAACTTCTTTATTTATTATTTACTCATGTTTAATCTGTTAGATTTTATATGATTCATCAACACACCTCAACTAGTATGGGATAAAGAGAATTTGATGTTGAGTCTAGGGTGATTTTCATATTCTTTTCAGCTTTTGAATCTTTATACATATAATACTGAATATTGATGAATTAATCTTGGTAGCTCAAACATGATGAGTATGATTTGATTTCAGCCAAGCAAGCACAAGCTCAAAGGAAGAGGATATGGACACTTGTTTGTGCTGCAGTTTTACACAAGATGTTAAACCAGGACCTCTGGATCCCTCGAATGATTATCAGCAGGTTGAGATAATCAAGAAGCATCGCTATTTTCAAGCAAAATCCGTTGCCCCAGATGGCATTGTTCCTATGTTTTTGAGGAGAAAAGGTTGGAGAGTTGGTGCTAACACCCCCCGCAGTTATCATTTGGATGAAGCTTTAGGATCAAATGACTTCTTACGTATTCAGCTACCAGATTTCAACTTTTCTCTATCCAATGATCGTTCTAATTCAGTGGTTGTAGGAAAGTGGTATTGCCCTTTTATGTTTGTGAAGGAAGGAATGAGATTAAAGGAGCAGATGAAAATGTCAGTGTTCTATGCGTTGACACTTGAGCAAAGATGGGAAAAGATATTTTCAAAGGAAAATGGAAACAGTGGAGAAAATAGTGTCCCTGTAGATGTTGTCATTCAAAGAGAAGCTGCCAAGGTTGCTGGAAAGGATGCTGTTTGGGATGAAAATGGTGTGGTTGATAGTGTTTTGTGGTTTAAGAGTTTTGATGATGTGGGAGGAGAGACTAGTGTTGGACTGAGTTTAGAAATTGTTGAGAGAATGAAATGGGAGCAAGAAAGAGTTGGATGGATTGCCAATAATGAAAGGCAAGAGAGGGTTGTAAGAGTAGAGGAGTTTGGCAGAACAATCAAGTGGGAGAAATTTAGCTGTTATTTGATGGTAGAGAGTTTTGTATTAAAGAGAATGGATGGAAGTTTGGTGCTTACTTATGAGTTCAGGCACACTCATCATGTTAGGTGCAAATGGGAATGATCACTTTGGAATTCCTTTCCTTTTGTAAGTTGCAATACAGACATTTCTGAAACCCAAAACACTTATTGTTTTGGCATGCTAAAGTTCAAAGGGGAAAAACAGTTCATATTGAGAATTATAATTTGAAAAAAATATTTTCGAGCTGCAATTACTGTTTGGTAAACCCAAACGACTGAAACTTTCCCATATGTATAAATGTATGATTGTATATATTTTGGTAGAGAAAATACATGAACCAAGGAGACACTTTATATATGCAAGAATAATGATAGTTATATAAGAATTTGATTACCGAGCACAAGTTTAGTCCATTAAGTTATTATCCAGTGACGCATAGAAGTGTGTATAAGCAGTTGATAAAAAATGTGTGTATGTATATATGAAATTACTCATAAGAAATGAAGTTATTATGTTTATGCTTGTATACCGAGCAAATACATCTTTGGGACTATTAATTTGTTCTATTAGTTTCTATAATAACCCTCACATGTAGTTGTGGATTTAATTATGAATTAACGATTTTAATCATAATATTGAAGAATAATTATAAGGAAATTAGAAAGAAAAAAAGAAAGAAATAAAGTCACCTTTGATGAAAAATGAGTTAAAATGACAGTTAAGGGATAAAAGTGCAGGTAAATAAAGTTACTCAAAAAGTGAAAGTAAATAGGGAAATATTACCACAAAAATATTGTAAACCAATGTGTAAAGTTAGAATGAGAGTTAAGTGAGCAGGATAGATGAGCTTATACCCATTGGGTTTATTTAAATCACTTAAGTGCCCAAACCTTACGAAGTCTCTCTCATTCTTTCTCTCATCCCGCGGCTGTTTCCTCTCCACCAAAGGAAGCTTTTCTCTTTTTCTCTTTTACTTTGCTTCATCGTTCCATTGAGAATCAAAGGCAACCAACCACAAATCTTCTCACCTCACATATTTGTTCATCTTTTTCCATTGTGGTGTTGTATTTGGGAGTGAGTAAAACATATTTTAAAGGACCCATGGCTGCCATTTTAGGATTTAAGGCTTGAGGAAGGGTTGTGACCTTGTTGGAAACTTGAATTGTCTTCTATTTAGTGATTTGAGACTCCCAAGGTAATTCCCCCAACTCCTTGTGATTTTGGACAAAATGCATGAATTTAGGGTTGTATAAATGAGGATTTGATGGTATGGATAGTTAGAGAGTGATTTGGATATAATTTCCTTTGTTAAATATGCTTAGGATTGCTTCTTGATGCAAGACAAAAAAAAAAGAAATCACAGTTTAGCTCACTATATAAAATCATGATTTTTGGCTATATGTCAATTTCAAAAATTAAATGGTATGAGTAGTTGGAGGGTTATTTGTAGGTGAGTCCCTTTGTTAAACATGTTTGAGATAGGTTCCCGTAAAAGGAAAAATTATGAAATCGCCGTTTAGGACACTTTGATAAATTGGACTCAAAATCAAGTGTAGGTGTCTTTATGTGTAGTCTTGAAAATTGAATGTGGTAAACTAGTATATATGTACTGATTGTCTTCATGTATTTGGAATAGGCTGTGATATTGTGAGAGACTGTGGTTGTGACCCCTTGGATACAAGGAGTGTATTTGAGGACAGATTTGTTGAATAAATAACCACTCACTCATGGCCTAATATGATTAAGTAAAAAGAAAACTGGTTATGACTTGTGTATTGGCATAAATGTAAAGAAATGAAAGTAAACAATAAAGTGTATGTCTTGTAACTACATGGCATTGTAGCATTTCATCGAGTTTTGTTTTGGATTCTTTCTCTAGGTGTGCCTAAGGACTGAGCGTATTTGGATTCCTTTAGAGCTAAATAGGTAACTTGTGTTACAAATGAGCAAATTGGTATAGCTTCAAAAGGTAAGCTCTATGTTTATGGGGTTCGCTCCTACTTTGTGTTCCGCCATAATGTACGAACTGTGGTCAGGTTGTATGATATGTATGAGATATATGATATAGATGCATTCATATAGAACTATATGATGATGTGATGTGATATGTTTTGATGTGTTTACTTTGATATGTTTCGATGTGTTTTCTGTAATGATTTCTGGACATTGATTTGTTTATGCACTGATGTCCGCTTGGGGTCCTCCCTTGGGACTGACTGTGTATATATCTGTTATATGTTGAGTTCCGCTTGGGGTCATCCCTTGGGAACATGTGCACTGATTTCCGCTTGGGGTCCTCCCTTGGGATTGATTGTGTACACCCCTGTTATGTGATGATCTTTGGCCATTGATCCTATGTGCACTGATGTCTGCTTGGGGTCATCCCTCGGGACTGATAGTGTACATCTCTGATATGTTTTTGGTTCCGCTTGGGGTCCTCCATTGGGAACATGTACGTTGATTTCTGCTTGGGGTCATCCCTTGGGAATGACTACGTACATCTCTGATATGATATGCTTTGTTCTGATGTGATTATTGTGATGATTTTTGTATATGATATTTGTTACGTGCGTTGATTTCCGCTTGGGGTCATCCCTTGGGAATGACTGCGTACGTCTCTGATAAGATTTGTGTATATGCTTTGTTTAGTTATGATATTTGATTATATGATATGTTATACGAGATATGTTCAGTATAGTATGATATATGATGTTTTGTATATTATGTATCTGACTATCATGCAGGAAGTGAGCCCAGGATATGGATGGTTCTCTATAAACCTGGAGCTTACTAGAGATTCGTCTCTAACCCCATTTGGGGATATGATTTCAGGAACACAGTTAATTGAAGAGCCCTCATGGGACAAGGACACTACCCGTGGCTAGAGGTACTAGTATGAGGATATGACGTTCTGGGTAGCCGGAGGCTACTATTTATTATAGATGTTATTTTTGGAGAACATGTACTGTTGTATAGTGTTCTATTCATTTGATGATCAGGATGTCTGATCTTTTATTTTGTATATGGCCTGTATATGTTTTGTACATGTCTTTCAGTTGGATGCATGTACATTTGAGTATTCAGGCATGTTGATATGATGATGTAGTATTCTGTTTATGTTTATATGTTGGATTGGATGCTGTTAGACATAGTGGCACGGAGCCAAGTTATGCATGCGCCCATGGATTGACATATGATCCTATATGAATGTCTGGTATGTCTGAAAGTATATACTATATAAATTGTCTATCAGGGTACCTTGAGAGTGGGATTTGCAAATCCCCAGTTGTCTGATTTACAGAGGTTACTCTGTCCGATTTTCGTCTCCGTCAAATAAGAATTAAATTAGAAGAAGTATGCAATGTGATATGTCATGTGAAAAAGGATTAAAGAAAAAAAAAAAGTTAACTCGTATTTTCGCAAGTTAAGTCTTCCGCTGTTTCTGTTTGTATCATATGTATGTTAATTGAACCGCCTCGAGACAGGGATGTTACAGTTTCACATTTGTATAAGACAAACTACTAATTTTATTGTTATATAAAAAAAATGTTTATCATCTATCATTTAATATGATCAGAAAAACTTTCCTACACTCACAACATTTTGTGGGGCCCGCAGCAAAATAAAAGAAAAAAACTCTGGCACGCAAAACGAATCTCTATAACATTACACAATCACTTTTCCTACAACATAACTCTTATAAAATCCAAAAAAAAAAAAACTACTAATTTTATAAAAATTGCAGTTAAGGATGGATAAGGAGACCAGATACCTTGCTTATGCTCTAAATAATGATTTTTGATTAATCTCTCGACAGTGCTGGGTTTAAACACCACAGAAAATGAGAAGAAGAATTTCAAAAATCATTTTTCTTTCTATATCATTATATGAATTTGGGCTATTCTTAGTTCTTATATGTCTATTTTTTAATAATAGACAGTTTTTTTTAAGTACATTGAAATACTCAAATGCTTTATATTCTCGAAGAGGGGAACAGTGACTATTGTGCCACTGTTCCCACATAATTTTACCTAAATGCCACGCTTTTGAACTAATTTTCCAAACTGCCACGCAGCCAAGTTCGCTTGCAGCAGTAGCGAACTATGTATGATGATGTGTCAGAAAACTGGTGGTGTCAGAATTCGCTTCTGACATAGGCGATCACTAAATTTAACTAAATTCGCCTACCATGTAGGCGAACTCCATTTTTTTTATTTTTTTATTTTTTAAATTTGATACTTGTTATTCACTAAAATGTGACATATCAGCAAACTGAGTTCGCCTGTGTCAGAAGCGAACTTGCCCCCGTGGCAGATTGGGAAATAAGACTGTTCGCATGGCATTTAGGTAAAAAAGTTGGTGAACAGTAGCATTCAGGCCCAATATGTGTCTAGTTCCCATTTTTGTCACCCATGTATTTCACAATCTTACGAGAGCACCGAGCCCAAACATCTTGCGGGGCCCATATAAAGCATAAGGGTTTATTTGGTGTGACGTATAAAGCATGATAGTATAAGCTTATACTATATGTTATGACATTTTCAGTTATTTGGTGTGACCATCGTATAGTATAGCTTATACAGCAGGATCCCCTTATACATCAAAATGATATATAACTTAATCAAGCCTAGGAGTGGTGGATTAGGCATGATAAAGAATTTGTGTATTAATATTGCTTACAAGTATAATTCCTAAGAACTAATATTTCATTTTAATATTTATATATTAAAATAAATTTTTTTAATATATTAATTTTTAAAATATTGAAAAATATTATTTTATATAATACCATACCAAATACGGGATAATATTAAAATTTAATTAGATCTTATGTTACGAGAATTTATTTTTTTGCATACTCACATCATCTACTATTGTACGTTACGGTTTCTCTTTTCTCCAAAGGTATAGCTGCAGACTAATACAAACCTATCATTTTGCATAGCTGCAATGAATGTGAATGCAAGTAACATCTAAATAGATAAGCTTGGACCAAAAAGTCAACGCACAAGACTTTCACGGTTAATCAGTAATCTCCCAACTCCAAAGCCGGCACGCACATTTTAGGAATATCCGCTCCATCACTAGATGGCATATTCATCCTGGATAATTAAGTTGTAGAAAAATATCCCATTTTTCTTGATGATTAGCAAGCTAATGAGGGCAAAATATTTCTAAATTCGGATAATCAGTACAAGGGATATATGCATATCAATATATCTGTTCACCAAGAACCAAGCAACAATTGCCCCAATAGTTAAAATTATGCATTCATTTTATCATTTTTGCTATTGCCAAAAGCCACAGCTCCCACCTCAGGATTTATGGATTATAAATAGATAGATAGGTTCATCATCACGTAGACATCGTTGAATAATCAGACAAGACCAAGTCAATAGATAATAGAATTATATTATAAGGTAATGATAATTTTAAAGAACCAAATCATGTATATTCTATAATAATATTATTGGAAAGAATATCTTTATTATTTATAAATGGGATATATTTTTCTTATGTTATAGGAAAAAAATTATCGTGGAAATAAAAGTATAAGTAGGACCTACAAGTAAGAGAAGAGAGAAAAAAAGTGATGGGACCCAATCCCTTTTTATGTGTATAGGAAAGTTATTTATCTTATGTAAAATGAGATAAATATAATTCTTTATAAATATCTATTTTCTTATTTCATTGGACTTTGAGTTAACTCTGGGTTAAGCCCATTAGTATTTTAATATATTGTACACTGATATCAATTCAATATGTGGATTGATTCGATGTTTCTTTTAGTTATTATACATTCTGGCTTCTCTTTTGTCCTTAGGTATAGCTGCAGACTGATATAACATATCATTTTGCATAGTTGCAATGTATGTGAATGCAAGTAACATCTAATTAGATAAGCTTGTACCAAAAATTCAACGCACGAGACTTTCTTGGCTAATCAGTAATCTCCCAACTCCCAAGCTGGCACGCACATTTAAGGAATATCCGCTCCATCACTAGCTAGCATATGCATCCTGAACAAGTTATACAAAAATATGTCATTTTTACCACCAAATCTGGCATGGGTTGTTCCATGAGAATCAGAAATGTATTGTATCGTATTGATGTCCCATATCAAGAATATATCAAAAATGCTATGTCAGAATCGGTGCTTCATGGGTTCCACCTCTTGATTTTGAATATCAAAAAATATATTTGTATTGAAAATTTGATATGGAGATTTTTTTTATCACCTATGTGATTTTATTCGGTTCGAATCGAATTAATCAAATAATTAAACAACCGATGAATAATATAAAAAAATACAATTTTCCGTGATGATTAGATTAGTAAGTTGATGAGGGCAAAATATTTCTTTATTCGGATAATAATAAGTACAAGGGATATATGCATATCAATATACATGTTCACCAAGAACCAAGCAACAACTGCCTCAAAATTATGATCGCTTTAACCAGTGCCCAAAGCCATAGCTTCCACTTTAGGATAAATAGATTATAAATAGATAAAGGATTAACAAATTATAAATAGATAGATAGATTCAACATCACGTTGTCATATCGTTGAATCATCAGACAAAACCAAGTCAACAGATAATGGAAATATATTTTAACTCATTCATAATTTTAAAGACTTAAATCATGTATTCTATAATAATATACCAATAAACAACACATGTAGATGATGATAAGACCAATTGTCAAGAAGGCGGTTTATCATGAACCTTGTATTTGTTGGCGTTTGGCAAAAGACAAGTAATCTAATAAATTCATTGATCGATTCAAATTACAGTTTAAGAAGCATTAATTGTCTATATAAGTACATATATGAAACAAACAACGATTGTTAAGGGAATAGAAGTGTGAGAGAAAATGTATGTGACAAGACCACTTTCCTTGTACAAAAACAACCCTGGTGCTCTTTCAGAACCCCCTCCAAAGGGGCCAAATTCAGGTTATCTTGTGATCTTTGATGAAGAAGCTCAGACATACTGTTGTTTTGGTTTGTGCAAGGATTACAGCATCACTGATCTTCCTTTCCCTCAGAACAAAAACTTAACCGTCAACTATGGAAGCGATGATGAAGAATCCATGTTCGTTCCAGTGTTGAATCAGCCACTGTCTTCCAACCGCTACTATGTTATAAGAAGGAAGGGGAAGCATCGAGGGTATGAATCTTTTTTCTATATCTATTAAACTTGATACTATTTTACGTTTAGACCTTAGGATATGGCGTAGAAGGTGAAAATAATTGGAAATTAAGTGAGTAGTGAAATTCCATGTTGGTTAAAGATTGACTAAGCAAGGATCATGTAAATGAAAGTACTCATAAACCTAATGCCTTAAGGTTTTGAGTTGCGATATAATATCTGAGTGCACTTATTTAAGTGAGTTTGTTGTTTAGCACATTTGACATATATAAATTCGAACACTTTGGTCAACTTTTAAGGCTTTATACATAATTCATTGATGAATTGATATTGGTAGTTAAAACATCATTTTGAACTTCAGAGTTTTGAATTTATTTCAGCCAAGCTAGCACAAGTTCGAAGGAAGAGGACGCGGGCACTTGTTTATGCTGCACTTTTACAAAAGATGTTAAACCAAGACCTTTGGATCCCTTTGATGATTATCAGCAGGTTGAAATAATCAAGAAGAGTTATGGTTTTCAAGCAAAATCCGCTGCCCCAGATGGAATTCCTCCTGGTTTATTGAGGGAAAAAGGTTGGACTGTTACAGCGCTCAATCCTAGCAATTACATTTTGGATGAAGCTTTCGGATTGAATGAATCCTTACGTTCAAACCTACCAGATTTCAACTTTTCTCTATACAATGATCATTCTGATTCAGTGGTTGTTGGAAAGTGGTATTGCCCTTTTATGTTTGTGAAGGAAAGAATGAAATTAAAGGATCAGATGAAAATGTCAGTGTTCTATGTGTTGACACTTGAGCAAAGATGGGAAAAGATATTTTCAAAGGAAAATGGAAACAGTGGAGAAAATGGTGTGCTTGTTGATGTTGTTATTCAAACAGAAGCTGCCAAGGTTGCTGGAAAGGATGCTGTTTGGGATGAAAATGGTGTGGTTGATAGGGTGTTGTGGTTTCAGAGTTATGATGGTGTGGGAGCAGAGACAAGTGTTGGATTGAGTCTAGAAATTGTTGAGAGAATGAAATGGGAACAAGAAAGACTTGGATGGATTGCAGTGAATGAAAGACAAGTGAGAGTAGAAAGAGTAGAGGAGTTTGGTGGAACAAACAAGTGGAAGAATTTTAGCTGCTATGTGTTGGTGGAAAGCTTTGTATTGAAGAGAATGGATAGAAGATTGGTGCTTACTTATGATTACAAGCACACACATCAAATTAGGAGCAAATGGGAGTGATCATTACTTTCTCAAATCTCTTGCTTAGTTTATTTTATTTTTCTTCTAAACTGTATACCTCAATGTTTGATTCTTCTTATTCTAAATTATGTTATACAGCTCATTTATGCTATGCAACTTCTATCACAGCCAACTCTGTTTTGGCTCTTGTTAGTTTGTAATGAGAATAAAAGGCAAGAGTTGGAGTTTCCTAGAACTGGCATTGTAAAATATAGAGGATAAATCTTGTATATCTTTATAAAAAAAAGTTATTAATCTGCTTGTAGTTTTTATACCAAAATTACTTATATTTTGACATTTATTGTTTGTTATTATATTATACCATATTGAATAGCTCCTAGTGGCCATGAGACATATTATGATCATCTGATGTGAAATGTTGGATTTAGAAGATTATATTATGATTAATAGAATATAATTATTAAATTAACGGTGAAAGATTAAATCAATCTGTTATTATATATAACTTCTTTATTTATTATTTACTTTTGTTTAATCTGTTAGTATGGGATAAAGAGAATTTGATGCTGAGTCTGGGTATTTTCATATTGTTTTTAGCTTTTGAAGCTTTATATATATAATTACTGAATGCTGATGAATCAATCTTAGTAGCTCAAACATCACAAGTTCAAAGGAAGAGGATATGTGTTGGAATATTCAAGTGTAACGAGTCTCGTATTGGTTGATAATGGGCTAAAGTCAAGTGTATACAAGTGAGATGATCCATAAACCCAACGTTTTAAGGTTTTGGGTTGAGACATGATGTCAAACTCACTTAGTATGGTTGGGCTAGCTTAACTCATTGGTGATGGTCTCCCCGCTACAGGTTTCCCCTGATCCGCTTGACTCTGGTATCAGAGCTGATTGTGCTCGAGCTAGCTAGGTGTTTGGCCAGGAGACAGGTTGAGTACCTGGGCCTAGGATACTCGGTGGAGGGAATGCATACTAATGATGGGTTTCACACTTGATGGGAGATTGTTTTTTGAAAACAATTCATATTAAGAATTATAGTTTGAAAAATATATTTCCGAGCTGTAATTAATTACTGTTTGGTAAACCCAAACAACTGAAACTTTCCCATATGTATAGATGTATGATTGTATATATTTTCGTAGAGAAAATACATAAACCAAAGAGACACTTTCTGTATGCAAGAATGATGATAAGGTCTGATAGTATAAGACCTGATAGTATAAGGTCTGATTAAATTTTAATATTATCCAGCGTTTGACATGATATTGTATAAGATAATATTATCCAATTTTTGATAATGCATTATATAATACTAGATAGGATAAAAATAAATATTTTTGACAAAAATACATTTTTATAATGAATTTATATAATTCTTCCAAATATATCAAATGATATTAATTTTTGTAGAAGTCTATTGATTAGTGTGTCCAGAAAATATATTAATTTTTATAAAAATAAAAACCTCCAATATTTTAAAAAGTTATATATTGAATTTTTTTATTTTAATATATTAATATTAAAATAATATATTAATTATTGATAATTGCATTGGTTAATACATCAATCTCTTATCAGACTTAATCTACCTCTTCTAGGCCTGATTAAATTATACATCATTTTAATGTATCAATGAGTTCTGTTGTATAAACTTATACTATACGATGGTCATATCAAATAATGAAAAATGTCTTAATATATAGTATAAGCTTATACTATCAAACCTTATACATCACATCAAACAAGTCCTTATGTAAGTATTTGATTACTGAGCACAAGTTTAGTCCATTAAATTATGGGTTTTCATTTTATCCTTTAACATAACACAACAAATTTTCCTACACACACAACATTTTGTGGGGCCCACACGTTTTAAGACAAAAAAAAGAAAAAAAATATGGCACGCAAAACGAATTTCTATAGCATTACACAATCACTTTTCGTACAACATAATAAATTTAAACCCCTTAAATTATTATCCAGTGACGTATAGAAGTGTGTATAGATAGTTTATAAGGAATATGTGTATGTATAGATAACATTACTCATAAGAAATTAAGCTATTGTTATGTTTATGCTTGTATACCAAGCAAATACATCTTTGGGACTTTTAATGTGTGCTATTAACTTCAAATTTGTATAAGAAAAACTATTAATTTTAAAAAAATCGTAGTTAAGTATGGAGAAGGAGACCAGATACGTTGCTTATGCTCTAAATAATAATGATTTATGATCAATATATCTCTCGATTGTATTGAGTTTAAACGCCACAGAGAATGAGAAAAAGAATTTCCAAAATCATTTTTCTCTACATATCATCATATGGATTTGGGCTATTCTTAGTTCTCATGTTTATTTTTTAATATTTTTTTCAGTACAGTGAAATACTCTAATGCTTTCTATTCTCGAACAGACTGCCGAGAACAATTTCAGACCAAATATGTGTCTAGTTCCCTTTTTTTCACACATGTACATGCGAGAGCACTTGGCCCAAACATCACGCGGGGTCCACATAGGCATGACATTTGACAAAATCACACAATATGAGAAGTTAGGTGCGACTCTATTCTCTCTTTCCCTTCTCTTAAATAGCCTCGTTAGTCGTTAGACTCGTTACTATCATTGAGATATTTTCATTTCTCCAAACTTGTCTAAATTGTCTCTCCTCTCCGATGTGTGTACACACATCTCCTTTAACCTCAGAAGTTCTAAGCTCTTGCACACTATACCTGCATTAGAGTTTTTTATGCTCTATATCATAGCTATCCTTGAAGAGCTATGACATAGGTACAACTATGCATTGTTTATAGTACGAGCATTTTTAGTGTTTTTTTCTATTCAAATTGAGATACATGTATTATATGAATGAATTACATATTATGTATTCTTAGAAATACATAGGCTAAGAATAAAAAGAAAATTCTCTCTCATCTTAGATGACATATCAGAGTTGTATTTTATTTTTATTGGATAAATGCTCTGAACAATGAATGAGATGAGAATATTTAAAATATTCTTATAATACGCTAAAAACGAACTCCATTTGTGTGTGGTATTCTTTTTCTGGATTCTAGAGAAATGGTTATTTTTTTAGAGGTTGTTTTGGTAGGGGAATTTTTTTGAAATTCTCGGGAAAGTGATTGTGGTGAGGTGATCTTATTTATCCATGTTTGGTATAAAGTTTCTGATTTTTTTTCCGAGAATTTGATCTTTTTCAGAATTTTATTTTGTGTATAATTTTTCTTTCAAAATGTCATCCAAGAATACAACCACTTTGGTAGTATTCTTGGAATCTCATGTGTTGGGAAATTCTTACACTTTTTTAAGGATAAAGCCTTGATAATATTTTGGCCTACCAAACAATTTTTTGGTAATATTTTTGAAAAATTGACTTTTCCATCATAACAACACAGTTATTGCAATACATCAATGAACTCCCTTTTCAAAACAGCTCTGATACTATAAAATGTAACGCCCCGTCTGCAGCCGATTAATTGACATTCATATGATAGTAAGCGCAACATGTTCAACTTAATTAAAGCGGAAGCTAACTAAATAAATCTTTATCATTTTCCTTATGTATTGCAAATCTTTTTACTTCCATGGCCAAAATAAAATGGACAACATTTCCTCTGTATTTTGGACTACTGGAGATAATTCCCACTATGATAATTTCAACCTGATTGACAGTTTAATATAATCCAGACATGAACCATATTACCCAGCCATCCATTGTATAGGCTATCTCATAATCATACTATCTCAAAATAATATCCATGATGTTACTTATATAATTACATCAAATAAACAAAAGAGATGCAATTAAATAAGTAACATAGACCTGAGCATGTATCACTAACAGCATATACAAACTATCAACATGGATAGACATCTCTTATGCTCTCAAAAAATACATGGCATGTACAACTCAAAATAAGGTATGTCAGGTACAAATCTAAGTATCCACAAGACCCTGACAATCATGTCAAGTAATATCTCTCATCTGGCCTCTTATCACGCATGCCTCAGCACCATCAGCTCCTGTACCTGAAATGGTGATCCTGATAACACGGGGTGAGATAATACAATTACCTCAGTAAGCTAGGGACCCTTGGAGGGCTCCTCCACCCCTAAGCTCACTTATGGTATAAACACAATATAAAAATCCATGCATGCATCAAAATATGTATGACAATGCACTGTGCAATAATGTAATCCTACTGGCCAGAGAATATAACAAGTATACATTACGCAAGGAAACACCGTCTAGCAACATACCGTATGAGGAAACACCATCTCATACTATGCATAAGGAAACACCGTCTTATGCCTCACACAAGGAAACACTGTCTTGTGTGGCACACAAACATACATATATATATATATATATATACATGCAACATATAACAATTCATATCCACATACCATATAAAACTTCCATCCTCCCTCGGAGTCTGGTGGAACAAACGGGGGATTAACCCCAAAGACCGAAAGCTTACCTGGCAAGCAGTGTCCTCCAATAATTCTCGTGTCCACAGAGTCACGATCTCTCACAAAGTCACAACCTAGTTCCAAGATGTGAAGACAATCAATATTCCTATATACCAGTCTACCACGTTTAATTTTTAAGACTACACATACAAGAAACCTACACTTGATTTTTTGTCCAATTTATCAAAGTTTCCTAAACGGCCATTTCATAATTTTTCCTTTTACGAGAACCAATCCCAAACATATTTAACAAAGGAACTCACCTACAAATCACCCTCAAACTACTCATACCATTTAATCCCAATTTATAAACCCTAAATCATGCATTTTCTCCAAAAACACAAGAGGGAGTTGGGGTAATTACCTTGAGAGCCTCAAATCACTAAGAGAAAGGAAATCCAAGCTTTCAACAAGATCACAACCCTTCCTCAAGCCTTAAATCCGAAAATGGAAGCCATGGGTCTCTCTTTCTTTCTTTCAGCACAACACCACCATGGAAGGGGTAAGGGAAAAAGATGAAGATGGAGATTGGTGGGTAGATTCTCTTATTTCTCAAAGGTTTGGTTGAAACCAAATGGAGAGGAGGAGAAGAAGTTCTCCCTTGCTTCTTGGAGTGCACGGACGCGTGAAGAGAAAAGAAGAACGAGATGTCACGAGGCAGAAAGGAAATGAAATGAAGCATTTCTAAACTTAAGTATTTAAGTTACTTTAACTGGGTAAAATCTGATCTATCTACGCACCTTCATTCACTACCAAACTTTGCACACTAGGCCAGAATATTTTTATGGTAATGTTTATAATTTTACTTTTTACTTTCGGGTAACTTTATTTACCCGCATTTTTTACTCCTTAACTATCATTTTAACTCCTTTTTCACTAAATGTGACTTTATTTCTTATTATTTTACTTTCCTTATAATTATTCTTCAATATCATAATTAAAATCATTAATTCATAATTAAATCCAACACTACATGTGAGGGTTATTATAGATTCAAAACTAGTTCGGTTCGGAAGTTGTTCCGTTCGTTCGGAAACAGTTCGTTTCGGTTTGGAATCGGTTCGGGTCGACCCTCTTTTGAAAAGAAAAAAATTAAAAATTTTAAAAATAAAGTTATAAAAATCAATTTGGTTTGGTTTGAAAACGGTTCGGGTCGACCCTCTTTTGAAAAGAAAAAAATTAAATTTTTTAAAAATAAAGTTATAAAAATCAATTTGGTTTGGTTTGAAAACGGTTCAGTTCGATTCGGAAACGGTTTGATTTAGATCAAAATGGTTCGGTTTTTAGACGGGTTCTAAAACCGGTTCGGTTCATGAACTGGTTCTTTAAAAACTGGTTCGGTTCATGAACCGGTTTTTAAAAATCGATTATTTTAAGAGCAATTCAGGTTCGGCTCAATTTTTTGATTATTTTGCACACCCCAAACAGGAAACACAATTTTTCTCCGCAAGAAATCAATTATCCATCTTTTATTTATGATATATATGTGGAGAAAACTATGTACATTTTGAGGGTGGTAATGCTAGTAATCCATCCCGTCTCTAACCCGCACAAAATGGATTAATTCGCCTCGCCCAATTTATAAATGTGAGTTATAAATTTCAACCCACTAAATTTTATATCTGGGTTAGCCCGTCAACTTACCTATATATAAAAATAATGAAAAAACTTTTCACAAAAAAAAATAAATAATGAAAAAACCAAGAAAGAGAGCTAGAGAGAGGAAGATTGACTTAACTAGGATTATAACAAAAAAGGTAAGATTAAAAAAAAAAAATTTAACCGTTGGATCAATTCGCCTTGCGTCCCACCTACTTTAATTAACCATTAAGCGGGGTAGATTGTGACAGATTTAAATATGTAACTTAATCTACTAAATTGAGTGGGTTAGATAAGTTGAGCCAACGGGTTTAAACTATTTTTATTTTTTTTGGGTGAAAGGGTTTAAACTATTTTACCATCTCTATTACATTTGGAATTCTATTCAAGTGTTAATTGTGGTTGCATCTAGTATGGAAATATAGATAGACCCGACAAGCATGTATTTATCATTTATTCCATTTCTCCAAAGAATGACTCTTATTTTTGCATACCATCAGTACTCACATCATCTACAATTGTACGTTCCGGTTTCTCTTTTCTCCATAGGATAGGGACAGCTGCAGACTAATATAAACATGTCATTTTGCATAGCTGCAATGAATGTGAATGCAAGTAACATCTAAATAGATAGATAAGCTTGGACCAAAAAGTCAACGCACAAGACTTTCTTGGCTAATCCGCTCCATCACTAGCTAGCATATTCACCCTGAATAAGTTGTACAGAAATATCCCATTTTTCTAAGTCTTGTGCTAATCCGCTCCATCACTAGCTAGCATATTCACCCTGAATAAGTTGTACAGAAATATCCCATTTTTCTTGATGATTAGCAAGTTAATGAGGGCAAGATATTTCTTAATTCAGATAATAAGTACAAGGGATATATCTATATATATGCATATCATCAATATATATATATGTTCACGAAGAACCAAGCAACAATTGCCCGAATAGTCAAAATTATGCATTCATTTTATCATTTTTGCTATTGCCAAAAGCCACAGCTCCCACCTCAGGATTTATGGATTATAAATTATAAATAGATAGATAGATTCATCATCACGTAGTCATCGTTGAATAATCAGAGAAGACCAAGTCAATAGATAATGGAATTATATTATAAGGTATTGATAATTTGAAAGAACCAAATCATGTATTCTATAATAATATACTAATAAACAACACGTGGATGAGAAGACCAATTGTCAATAAGGCGGTTTATCATGAACCTTGTATTTGTTGCCGTCTGACAAAAGACAAGTAATCTAATAAATTCATTGATCGATTCAAATTACAGTTTAAGAAGCATTAATTATCAATATAAGTACATATATGAAACAAGCAATGATTGCTAAGGGAAAAGAAGTGTGAGAGAAAATGTATGTGACAAGACCACTTTCCTTGTACAAAAGGAACCTTGGTGCTCTTTCAGAACCCCCTCCAGCGGGTCCAAATTCAGGTTATCTTGTGATCTTTGATGAAGAAGCTCAGACATACTGTTGTTTTGGTTTGTGCAAGGATTACAGCATCACCGATCTTCCTTTCCCTCAGAACAAAAACTTAACCATCGATGAAAGCGATGATGAAGGATCCATGTTCGTTCCAGTGTTGAATCAGCCACTGTCTTCAAACCGCTACTATGTTATAAAAAGGAGGGGGAAGCATCAAGGGTATGAATCTCTTTTCTTATATCTAGTAACCTTGATACTATTTTACTTTTAGACCCCATGATTTGAAGTTTCACATTTGTCTAGAAATTGACTAAACGAGGATGATACAAGTAAAATGACTTATAAATTTAATGCCTTAATTCTGGGTTAAGATGTAATATCCGAACTCACTTGTTTTACCGAGTTTATTGCTTAGCACATTTGAAATATATAAATTCAATCATTTTGGTCAACTTTTAAAGGTTTATACATAATTTATTGATGAATTGATATTGGTAGTTAAAACATCATTTTGAACTTCAGGGTTTTCAATTTATTTCAGCCAAGCTAGCACAAGTTCATGTCCAAAGGGAATTTACAAAGACACGAGCAAATTCTTTACTGAAGATGTTAAACCAAGACCTCTGGATCCCTTTGATGATTATCAGCAGTTTGAAATAATCAAGAAGAATTCTGGTTTCCAAGCAAAATCCGTTGCCCCAGATGGAATTCCTCCTCGTTTATTGAGGGAAAAGGGTTGGACTTTTGCAGCACCAACTCCTAGCAATTACATTTTGGATGAAGCTTTGGGATTGAATGAATCCTTACGTTCGAGGCTACCAGATTTCAACTTTTCTCTATACAATGATCGTTCTGATTCAGTGGTTGTGGGAAAGTGGTTTTGCCCTTTTATGTTTGTGAAGGAAAGAATGAAATTAAAGGATCAGATGAATAAGTCAGTGTTCTATGTGTTGACACTTGAGCAAAGATGGGAAAAGATATTTTCAAAGGAAAATGGAAACAGTGGAGAAAATGGTGTGCTTGTTGATGTTGTTATTCAAACAGAAGCTGCCAAGGTTGCCGGAAAGGATGCTGTTTGGGATGAAAATGGTGTGGTTGATGGGGTGTTGTGGTTTAAGAGTTTTGATGGTGTGGGAGAAGAGACAAGTGTTGGATTGAGTCTAGAAATTGTTGAGAGAATGAAATGGGAACAAGAAAGAGTTGGATGGGTTGCAGGGAATGAAAGGCAAGTGAGAGTAGAAAGAGTAGAGGAGTTTGGAGGAACAAACAAATGGAAGAATTTCAGCTGCTATGTGTTGGTGGAAAGTTTTGTATTGAAGAGAATGAATAGAAGATTGGTGCTTGCTTATGATTACAAGCACACACATCAAATTAGGAGCAAATGGGAATGATCATTACTTTCTCAAATCTCTTGCTTTAGTTTCTTCTGTTTTTCTTCTTAATCTGTATACAATTCATTGTTTGATTCTTGTTATTCTAAATTATGTCATACAGCTTATTTATAAACCTTGTATATCTTTTAAAAAATTGTTATTTATCTGCGTGCAGTTCTTTTTACCATAACTACTAATATTTTGACATTTATTATTTATTATTATATTATATTTTATTAATTAAAATAAAGATAATAAATATTTTCATTAACAATACGTTCTAAATGAATTCTAATTATAAATATTTCAGGTTGGAATTTTTGTACTACTCATTGAATTTAAAAAGTGTACTCTGATTTGATGGATATAAAAATATAAAGAATATAAATACTTGACTGTTTTGCAACACCACCTGTCTTATAATTATAATAATAATAATAATAATAAGAAGAAGAAGAAGGTGGAAGAATTTGTAGGGAGTAATGAATGGAAGAAATTTGGATGTTGTGTGTTAGTTGAAACTTTTGTACTTAAATCGGGCATTTGGGTGAGGAGAAATTTTATGAATAATAGGGAGATGTGATGTATAGGAAAATTGTTGGAAAATGAGATAGGTAGAAAAATGTAAAAAAAAAATAAATTGTTTAGTTGAGAAAAATTTTACCGGGGAAATTAGGTAACTTTTATGAAACCTATGTTTGGTTGTAGGTAAAATATAGATGAAAATTTTTGGTAACTTTACGAAAATAACCCTGTTTGTAAATATTTTGTTCGGCGGCTGCTACTTTACAATGCTGTCAAATACCCACTTAAGAGAGGACATCCAAGTCTTTTGGTCAAAAGTCTATCCCCAAAGATTGGTTGATTTTCACAAACACACATGCTCAAAGGACAAATTTACCGGCTATATCCATGATAAAAGGTAGGCAACTTGGTTTGGTAGATAAGTTATTTAGGTGGGTAAAAGAAGAAGATGGCTCAACCAAACATTATTATTACATATTCTCACTTCCTACTTACCCATCTATCTCAAAACATTCCCCCAACCAAACACCCCATAAAAGATTGGATGGAAGCATAGTACTAATATAATGACCCCAATTGGTAAATCTTAATTAGAGGTTTAATTTAAGGATTTAAATGCCATAATTAGATTCAGTGAGAAATTCCGAGTATTTTGACTGTAATCATGATTATGTTATGAGCAGTGCGTTCTGCCGGAAAATTCGCAGTCTTGCGAATTAACCGGTAGAGCTTAAATAAGCAAAATGATTTTAGAGACATAATTTGACAATTCTGACGACAAGTATGAGTCCAGAATGAAAAATTGTATAGTCTGACACTTTCCATGAAAATCTCGTGAATAGTGTTTTTACCGGGTATTTTGTACTGCTGTTAAGCAATCGGTAGAGTCCAGACACAAATAATGGATGAAATAAGAATAAGAAAGTCCAATATATGCAAGCAAGTCAATATAGACCCAAGAAAATGATAAGTTTTAAGTTCAGAAGTAAAAGAAGTATAGTTAGTGGTTCACAGTGCATTTCGTAAAAAATGGAGCAGAAACCATATTGTAAATTATGAATATTGTTCCTTAGGAAATAAAAATTAATGTAAATAATTTTAGTAAAATAAAAATCAGTTTGTAGCTTTAAGTTGGTTCCGGGTCAATTCAAGTAAAAATACGCGATAGAAAAACATCCGGTAAAGCCACATGTATTTATAAAACATAAGTTACTTACAAAAATCACTACTCACATTAAAAAAACTGCTCTCTTCTCTCTTTTCTACCCGAGGATCAGCCATGGGAAGGGTTAGGGTTTGCTTTGTTTCATTTTTTGATTTCTCCATGAATCCTCCACAAAATCATTGACCCATTATACCAATTCCATAGGAAATCACCCAAGGAAGCCATTCCACCCCTCCATTTGAGCTGATTTCATTTGTGGAGGGAGATATCCATCACCCCATTTTCGTGCACTATTCATCCAAGGTGGAAAAAGGGAGTTTTTTGGTGTAGACTTGCTTGGAGGTTACCTCCTTGACCTTGTATAAGCTTTTGGAGGTAATAAACCTCTATTTTCATAGTAGTATCTTGATGAGTTATGTTGTAAAATTTATGATCATGTTTTGGTGGGAAAGCATTGGGTGTTAAACCTTGATTAGATGATGAATCTTTGTTGTTTTGGCTTTAGGAAATGAAAATGAGCATTTGTATGTTTGTAAAAAAATTAGAGAAAAATCATATGCCTTTCCTCTCTATGTTTCGGCCTTGATAGGGTTAATAGGGTTCATTGAGCAAAATTTTATGTGATGTAGTGAAAGGGTTTATTGTGTAGGAATTAAGTGGAAAATTGATAAATTGGTGAGAAGGCCAAAGTGGGGGAAAATATATAAAAAATGCCCTTATGTTCGGCCTTGTGGGGCTTTGGAGGGACTTTATGTTCCAAAAGTTATGTTGGAACCCTATGAAAACATGTATTTGTAGGTGTAAGTTACATGTAAGTGAAGAAAAATAATAATGAAAAAAGAAAAGAGCCTTTGCCTATGTCCTTGTAGTGTTCGACCTAGAGGGTGGTATAGGGATATATTTTGTTACATTTTATTTTAAATAAAATGTGTTGTAATTCATTGTATTAAATTGATGAATTAAGAAGTGAAATGACTTAAAAAAAGAAAAAAAATGGTTGAAAAATACCTTGATTCCCTAAGAGTATGTCCGCGGCTTTTGAAGTAAAATGGCATGATTATGTTGAAAATTCTTAAGAGAATGTTTGATTAAATTAAAGAACATCAACGGTTATGAAGAGGTCTAGACTTGTGTATTGGCATAGGATTGGCAAAAATATAAAGAAATGAAGATAAGCGATAAAATGTATGCCTTATGGAAAATCTAGGCATGATAGCATTTTATTGATTTGTATTTGTGGATTCTTGCTCTAGGTGTACCTAGAGACTAAAAAGGATCGGAATCTCTTGAAGAAATATAAGTAACTTGTGCCACAAGTAAGCAGATTGATAAAGCTTCAAGAGGTAAGCTCTATGTTTAAGGAGTCTTTTCCTGCTTGAGTGCTCCACCATGGTTAGTGAACTATGGTTGGACTATATGACTGTGTAGACACTCTGTATAGGTGCATTCATATAGAGATATTTGATGATATGATATGATATGACATGATATGATATGATATGATATGATAAGACTGGTTCTGATATGATTTCTGTATTGACTTTTGGTACACAGATGTCTTCTTGGGTTTTGCCTGAGATTGACAGTGTACACCTCTGAGTTACTCTATTTCCGTTTGGGGCCACCCCTTGGAAATGACGGGGCACGTCTCTGTTATGATATGTTCTGCTCAGTTATGATATCTGCTATATGTTGTATCTGTATACTCTGTATCTGACTTTCATGCAGGAGTGAGCCAGGGGTATGGAGAATTCTCTATAAACCTGGAGCTTACTGGGATTTGTAATCTCACCCCTCTTTGGGGCAATATTTTCAGGTGTACAGACTTCCGGTGAGCCTTCCTTAGGTATAATAACCCTTACTAGTAATTGTGGATTTAATATCAAAGAATAATTAGAAGTAAAAGAAATAAAGTCACCTTTGGTGAAATATGAGTTAAAATGACAGTTAAAGAGTAAAAATGCGGGTAAATAAAGTTACCCGAAAGTAAAAAGTAAAATTATAAATATTAGCATAAAAATATTATAGTCCAATAGGTAAAGTTTGGTAATGAATTGAGGTGTGTAGATAGATAAATCTTTACCCAGTTAAAATAAGTTAACTTTAGAAAAACCTTAACTCCTTTAAAATTCTCTTCCCTGCACGTTTTCCTTCTTCTTTCTCTTTCGTCCAGGGGCTGCTCTCACATGGGGGGTTTAGGGTTTGGTTTTTCTTTCTTTGATTTCTACATCATTAATCCTCTAAATCCAATGACCCACCACATGAAATTGCTTGTAAACCACCCAATGAACTCATTCCACCCATCAATTTAAGCTATTGTTGAGTGTGTGAAGAGTTCTTCTCTCCCCTAAATTCGTGCACTATTCATCAAGAGGGCAAAATGAAGTTTTTGATGGAGATTCTCTTGGTGAAGGTTCTCTAGGCTTTGGGTAGTTGATTTGAGGTAACAAACCTCTATTTCCATGATGTTGTTTTGATTATTTATAGTATAAAATTGTGTATATGCCTTGGGTGGGAAAGCATGATGTGTTCAAATATGTATTGATGAGGAATAGTTGATATTTTGGATGTATGAAATGAAAAGAAGCTTTGTAAGTATGAAAAAAAAATAGAGAAAAATCATGTCTTTCTCTCTATGTTCGGCCTTTGATAGGGTAATAGGAATTATTGTGCAAGAAATTTATGTGATGTAGTGAGAGGGTTTATTGTGTAGGAATTAAGTGAAAAATTGATAAATTGGTGAGAAGGCCAAAGTGGGAAAAAGTATATAAAAAATGCCCTTATGTTCGGCCTTGTGGGGCTTTGGAGGGGCTTTATGTTTCAAAAAAATTATGTTGGAACCCTATGAAAACATGTATTTGTATGTGTGAGTTACATGTAAGTGAAGGTGTAATGTGCTGGAAATGAGTGAAAGTAGATGAGTTAGTAAGAATGCCTAAGTAAAAAGGACTTGATGTCCAAAAATTTAATTGGAACCTTGTGGATACATGCATATGTATATGCAAGCTACGTGTAAGTGAAGAAAAAGAATCATTAAAAATAAAAGAACCGTTTTGCCTAATCCTTGTAGAGTTCGACCTATAGGGTGCTTAGGGATATATTTTGTTACATTTTATTTTAAATAAAATGTGTTGTAATTCATTGTATAAAAATTGATGAGTTAAGAAGTGAAATGATTTGAGAAATGGTTGAAAAATACCTTCATTCCCTAAAGGGTATGTCCGCGGCTTTTGAAGTAAAATGGCATGATTTATGTTTGAAATTCTTAAGAGAATGTTTGATTAAATTAAAGAACATCAACGGTTATGAAGAGGTCTAGACTTGTGTATTGGCATAAGATTGGCAAAAATATAAAGAAATGAAGATAAGCGATAAAATGTATGCCTTATGGAAAATCTAGGCATGATAGCATTTTATTGATTTGTATTTGTAGATTCTTGCTCTAGGTGTACCTAGAGACTAAAAAGGATCGGAATCTCTTGAAGAAATATAAGTAACTTGTATCACAAGTAAGCATATCGATAAAGCTTCAAGAGGTAAGCTCTATGTTTAAGGAGTCTTTTCCTCCTTGAGTGCTCCACCATAGTTAGTAGACTATGGTTGGACTATATGACTGTGTAGACACTCTGTATAAGTGCATTCATATAGAGATATTTGATGATATGTGTTGGTATTTTTGCTATAATGTGCAAATACACGCGCAAGCATACGCGACAACAAGTAATATAGGGCTTTTAAGAGTCCCAAATATCGTTCCCTCAAGGATCTTTTGCAAATTTTCTAACTTAACTACTTAGTGATTGTAAATCAGCACACACATGGAAAAAATAAAATTAAAGTAAAGATCATGATTTGGAACTTTAGTTATGAACAGAAACAGATTTAATGCCAACAATTTTTTGCTTTTTTATAAGAAGGAATTAAAATCTAAGAATTAAAAAAATTATGGTGATCAAAAATGCTATAGAAAAGTTTGTGAAGAAAAAAATAGGTTGAGTTCAGTCCCCCTTCCCCACAGCCTTCGAATGAGTGCTAAAACAATTTCTTAAAATCAATTCCCATGTGTTGAACTTTCTCTTGCTGCTTTTAATCTCTTAAAAACATTATTATCATATACCTTCAATTCACACATCTCTGTGCTAAAAGAAGGAATGAACAATAAATCCAATCAACACATCATGGTGGCTGTTATCATCTCCGAGTAACACCCCTTGAGAACTTTCACCCTCAAGTCCATGATGTCCAACATAGTTCTGGCTTTAGTCATTTCTCAATGACTAAATCCTGGAATAATATCCTATAATCAGGCCTCAAAAATAGGATAGGGAAATTTTTATCACAACGATGAACAATATGAGAACAAATTTAAGAAACTGAGATTTACACAAATTCAGACTGTGGTTCGGGTACCTACACCCAACCTTGATGAAATTAGCTCATACCCATAAGGGTTAAGCTAACACTACAACTAAATGTGCAAAAATAAACGAAACAAATGCAGAAATTAAAGGTGCAACAAGAGTCCTAACAACCGGACAACCTCACTGCTGCACCAACAGTACTCGACACAGAGAGTAGAAGAAAAGAACAAAAAAATAAAGTCTTAAGGAAAAACTCCGAAATCCTTAGATGGAGAAAAAGTTGCCCCCTTTCATTCACTGCTCTACCTCTATTTATAGAACCCTTCTTGCACATGCATGGGTTGTGGGTCCACTTCTCGCAGCCCCCACAAATCGCGCTCCAAGCTGTAGCAAGTATGACGTGCCCTTTTGTGCGTTGCAAGGTGGTCCCCAGCCGCTCTCCTTCCTTTTTTTAGGCAATGGAATATTTCTTTTCACGCAGCAATCAGTCCACCTCCACTCACAACAGATTCTCGCACAGCCACTCAACAAAAGGTGTTGCTTGGCATTTTCTGAGTCAACAAACTAGCGCTAGGTTTTCTGTGGTTCGTGGATGAGGGGTATTTTGGAGTGACGAGTTGCAGATCTACGGCTGTCTGACCTTGGAAGCTGACTAAGGGCAAAGATGGACTGGTCAAGCGGATGGTTAAGGAGGATGGCTCAGGTTGAGAGCTGTGGCTTTAGGAGAGAAGGAGCTAGAAGCTGCTAGGGTTCGCCAAGATGAAGAGAAAGACCTAACGCTCCTGAGATTTAGAAGTGTATCTCCTTGTGGACCAGACCTTTTCTTTCTTCTTGGGCTGGATTTTCTTTTGGGTTGGGCTCGGCTGTGGGCTTCACAAAAGCCCAGCCCGCCTCCAACCTTTTCTTTTCAGACCGCGCAGCCCTTTTCTTTTCCAATTGGGCTGGTGTAAAGTTGGGCTACTCTTTGTCATGCTTTCTTTGAATAATTGGGCCTGCAAAATACACAAATCAGCCCATTAGTACTTAAACTCAGAATTTATCATTTTCATGTAATATTTGGGGTTATATTTGATAAAAGATATCCATTTAATTAACATTTTAATATGCACACACATGTTCTAAGTCATATTTCATGAACTTATCAATATGATATGATATGATAAGACTGATTCTGATATGATTTCTATATTGACTTTTGGTACACGGATGTCTTCTTGGGTTTTGCCTGAGATTGACAGTGTACACCTCTGAGTTACTCTATTTCCGTTTGGGGTCATCCCTTGGAAATGACGGTGCACGTCTCTGTTATGATATGATTATATGTTCTGCTCAGTTATGATATCTGCTATATGTTGTATCTGTATACTCTGTATCTGACTTTCATGCAGGAGTGAGCCAGGGGTATGGAGAATTCTCTATAAACCTGGAGCTTACTGGGATTTGTAATCTCACCCCTCTTTGGGGCAATATTTTCAGGTGTACAGACTTCCAGTGAGCCTTCCTTAGGCAGGGACGCGACACGTAGCTGAGACTTTTGTCGTTCTGGATTTTTGGGTAGCAGTAGGCTACTATTTTTTTGGAGTGTATCTATATAATTACATTTCTGCCATTTTGAGGATATGGATGTTCGATCCTTTATTTTGTATATGTCTTGTACATGTTCTTCAATTTGATGCATGTACATCTTTGTATTCAGGCATGTGGATATGATTATGTAGAACTCGGTTATAATTATGTCTTGGATTGCATGACTGGTACTTATGGATATGCATACTGTATAAACTGTCTATCAGGAACTCTTATGAGTGGGATTAAGAAATCCCCGGTTGTCCGATTTACAGAGGTTACTCTGCCCGATTTTCGTTAACGCCTTATGAACATTAAAAGAGAAAAAGAAAAAGTTAGCTCGTATTTTCGTAAGTTTAAGTTTTCCGCTGTTTCTATTTTTATCATATGTATGTTAATAGAACCGGCTCGAGACGGGGATGTTACATTAGGCAGGGACGCGACACGTAGCTGAAACTTTTGTCGCTCTGGATTTTTGGGTAGCAGTAGGCTACTATTTTTTTGGAGTGTATCTATATAGTTATATTTCTGCCATTTTGAGGATCTGAGTGTTTGATCCTTTATTTTGTATATGGCATGTATATGTTTTGTACATGTCTTTCAGTTTGATGCATGTACATCTTTGTATTCAGGCATGTGGATATGATTATGTAGAACTTGGTTATAATTATGTCTTGGATTGCATGACTGGTACTTCTGGATATGCATACTGTATAAACTGTCTATCAGGAACTCTTATGAGTGGGATTGGGAAATCCCCGGTTGTCCGTTTTACAGAGGTTACTCTACCCGATTTTCGTTAACGCTTTATGAACATTAAAAGAGAAAAAGAAAAAGTTAGCTCGTATTTTCGTAAGTTAAGTTTTTCGCTGTTTCTGTTTTTATCATATGTATGTTAATTGAACCGGCTCGAGACGGGATGTTACAATTGTTTTGTACAAGGAACTTTATTTGTTAGGTGGTTCTGTTATGCTTGTTATGCATAATGTTGTAGCCTATAACCATTACTTATTCAATTGTGAGACATTTAGGGAGTCATTTGAGTTTAAGTCATGTGAGGGATGAGTGCGCATTTGAGTACAGGACGAATTAGTATCCACCACGTGGCCTGCATTGCAAGATACACATGAGGATATATGTGTTCAAGTCGCATATGAGGGCATGCACGACTTGCGCTATTTAAATCCCCCATCATGTCTTGCAATGGGGACTTAGTAACTTCGTGCTGTAGTATATATAGGAATTTGTGAGGATATTTTAAAATGTATTGTGGAATGATTGGCTTAGCAAGATTGCTCTTAAGTGTTGGAGTTTCTCTTATGCAAAATAGCACAATTTAAATAAAATTGACTGCTGGTCATGCTCCAAGAATAAAATTCTATTGCTTGGCAAGTTGTGAAATCTTTTAGTTTCAAGTTTAGCTCTTTTTTAGCAACTTTTATTTCCTTTTAGGTTAATATTTTAATGATAACTTACTGATTTGCAAAGATGGGAAAAGATATTTTCAAAGGAAAATGGAAACAGTGGAGAAAATGGTGTGCTTGAAGATGTTGTCATTCAAAGAAAAGCTGCCAAGGTTGCTGTTTGGGACGAATGATGTGGTTGATGTTGCGTTGTGGTTTAAGGTTTTGATGATGTGGGAGCAGAAACTAGTGTTGGACAGAGTTTAGAAATTGTTTAGAGAATGAAATAGGAGCAAGAAAGAGTTGGATGGATTGTCAGTAATGAAAGGTAAGAAAGGGTAGCAAGAGTAGAGGAGTTTGGAGGAACGAACAAGTCGGAGAAATTTAGCTATTATTTGATGGTAGAGGTTTTGTATTAAAGAGAATGGATGGAAGTTTGGTGCTTACTCACGAGTTCAGGCACACTCATCATGTTAGGTGTAAATGGGAATGGTCACTTTGGAATTCCTTTGCTTTTGTAAGTTTCAATCCAGATATTTCTGAAACCCAAAACACTTATTGTTTTGGCATGCTAAAGTTCAAAGGGGGAAAACAGTTCATATTGAGAATTATAGTTTGAAAAATATATTTCCGAGCTGCAATTGCTGTTTGGTAAACCCAAACGACTGAAACTTTCCCTTATGTATAGATGTATGATTGTTTATATTTTTGTAGAGAAAATATATAAACCAAGGAGACACTTTGTGTATGCAAGAATACTGATAGTTACGTAAGTATTTGATTATTGAGAACAAGTTTAGTCCATTTAGTTATGGGAAAAAAAAAAGTCTGATGTTGTAAGAAAATTTTAATCTCATGTCATAAATAAAACATGTGAGGTCCACCTATTAGAAAAAGGGTTTTCATTTCCTCCTTTAACATAATACAACAAACTTTCCTACACACACAATATTTTGTGGGGCCCACACATTTTAAAACAAAAAAAAGTATAACACGCAGAATGAATCTCTATAACATTACACAATCATTTTTCCTACAACATAATAAACATAAAACCCTTAGAAAAAACTGAAAAAGAGTGACACACATTTTTATGATATTTGTAAGAAGGGTTTGATTTTTCTTACTACATAAGAAAAGCAAACACCATTAGTTATTATCCAGTGACATATAGAAAAGTGTGTATAAGCAGTTGATAAGGATGTGTGTATGTATAGACCACATTATTCACAAGAAATTAAGCTATTATGTTTACGCTTGTATATCAAGCAAATACATTTTTGGGACTATTTATGTGTTCTAACTTGTGTTAGCATCACATTTGTATAAGACACTATTATTTTTGGGAAAAGTGTATATCATTTTAAAAAATGTAAAGTTATGTCATTTTAAAAGAGAGAAAAAGATAGATAAAGGAGGAGAGAATTGACAAAAAAAATAAAGACGTGGATCTCACCTCTTCGTGAGAGTGAAAGGATATAAGTTGTCGTTTAAACGTATAAACACTCTTCCCATTATTTACGGATGGACCTCAGCCAACCGCCCTCCGAGAATATCTCGGGTGGGGGATATGGCAAAATCCTAACTGACCCACATTCGCCCGTTGAGGCCGACCAAATCGGACTCAATCTCAACGACAGAGCTCAGCAGCCGAGCCAGGTACCTCTATAAATAAGCACCTAAACATCTCAGGTACACACCTCTGAATCGCCTAGCTTATTCCACTCATTGTGCACACACAACACCCCCTGGTTATAAAGCCTATTGCTGGTGCGCAGTGATTGGGACCTCGGCATATAGCCTAGTAAGTTGGGCATATACATCATCTCTGAGCGCATACCATCCGGTATAGCAATAAGGTCTACCTCGGACCTAACATTGGCGCCGTCTGTGGGAAACTCGGTAAATTTCGATTCCCATAAATACCATGACCAACACAAGATCCACGTCGGGCAACGCTCAGGGGCCTTCCCAAATGTCTGGTGTGGAGCAGCTCCAGGCCTCAGCTAGCCCGGTTCTGGTGGAAGTGCAAGTCGAAGAGGTCGGACCACAGAGGCCGCCTCCTAGACCTCCGGTTTGGAAACACAACGACTGTGAATCGTCAACCCGAGCCACCGAATGTAACTTCGATGGCAATGGGAGCAATCCTCCAGCGGATGCAGGAAATGGAAAACCGATTCCTAACACAACAACGACTAGATGCTGAGAGAATGGCCACGCTGGAGGCTGAACTACGAAATCGGACTGCTCAAGGTGGAACCCGAAGCGGGCCACAGGCTCAGGACGGAGGGAACCAGCACCAAAATCGGGGTGGAAATGCTGCCGCTGGCACTGGAACCTCCCAACCTCATAACACGTCCGCTCCTGAAGCCAACGTCCTGGAAACCCTGTCTCAACACCTCGGCAATCAGCAAGAGGTAGGAGGCCAGAACATCGCCGTCAACAACCAAAACCAAAATTATCTGAACGACGATGAGGCTAATGATAGCCCGTTTACAGAGAGATTAATGAACCTGGCCATCCCCCCAAGGTTCAAGACCACTAGAATACCTCCCTATGATGGGAGCCAGGACCCAGAAGCCCACTTGGAGGCTTTCAAAACCGAAATGCTGTTCAATGGGATTACAGGACCCATCAAGGCCAGAATTTTCGCAACAACTCTAACGGGACAAGCAATGACCTGGATCACCAGGTTGCCCAAAAACTCAATTGACTCGTTCGAAGATTTAGCGCGAACTTTCCGCCTAAATTTCGCAACCAGCAAGGTGCATCCCATGCCGGCCTACGCGCTGGGAAGAATTCGTCAGAAAGACAATGAATCATTAAGGAAATACCTTGATAGGTTCAAAGATGCAGCACTGAAGGTCCGTGGTCTCACTGAAGCTGTGCATCTTCATCTAATCATCTCTGGATTGGATGGCGACTCCCCCCTCGCAAGGTCCATTTACAAGAACCCGGTCAACGACCTCGAAGAATTCCGTCGTAGGTCCGACAAATACATTGACGTGGAGGATATGCAGCAGGCATTCGTCGACTCTCGTGGGCGGAGCCCGTCCAGAAGAAGCCCAAATAAGAAGAACGGTAGAGATCGGGACCACAAAGGGTCCAAAAAAGGGAACGATAGTCGCGAGAAGAAGACGGAAGATCGATCTCCCAGAACGAAGTTCGAGGAATACACACCATTAAACGTGCCCAGATCCAGGATCTGGCGAGAAGTGGCCCAGACCGAGATGAGAAACGTCGACCGACCTCGCCCCCTTAGGGCAAAAAGCGGATTGGACAAAAGCAAATATTGCGCCTTCCACGACCAAAACGGCCACATCACTGATGACTGCTGGGACCTTCGAGACGCGATTGAGAAACACGTCAGAGAAGGAAAGTTAAAGCAGTACATAATTCGTACGCAAGGCAAGAAGAACAACAAACCCAGACAGAAAAGCCGAAGCCGAAGCCGAAGCCGAAGTCCGAGGCGCGGAGACAAAAGAGATCAGAGGCCAGACCGCAATGCCAAAGGCAAGGAAGTCGACGACAGAATGGAGACTTTTCCTGAAGCAGAATTTGAATGCAACGTAATCAGCGGAGGATTGGGTGGTGGAGGAGACTCGGCGAACGCCCGAAGGAAATACTTAAAAGAGGTCATGTCCATTAGAGACCGGCCATCTTTTAAGCCAGACTTCGATGGACCCGAACCCCCTCCGATATACTTCACCAGAGCAGAGCTGGCAAAGGTCGTGCCAGGACATACTGACGGATTGGTGGTCACTGGTGTGCTAGTCAATTGTCGAGTCAGGAGGATCTTCCTTGACCACGGAAGCTGTGTAGATATACTCCTCTGGGACGCCTTCAAGAGGATGAATTTGGATGAAAAGGACCTAAAGCCATGCGTCACCGAGCTCCTGGGCTTCAACGGATACGCATCTCCACCAAAAGGCTATATCGACCTCAAACTGACCCTCGGAACGAAGGATTCCTTCCGTTCAGAGAGAGTTCGGTTTGTGGTAGTGGACACCTCCTCCTCTTATAACGTAATCATTGGACGTCCCACTATTCACGATTGGGACATGATGATATCCACCAAGCACCAACTCATGAAAATGCCAGGACACAACCTTGAAATAATCACAATTCCTGGAGATCAAAGAGAGTCAAGGGAGTGCTATTATGAGACAATTCGGTCCCACCATGGGGATCCGGCATCCCCTCCTCGGACAAGGGGGGAAGGATCAAGCCACCGAGTTTTCAGACCGGCCAGCAGAGAGGTCAACCTAGTCGAGCTCGACATGCGAGAGGAGCTTCAATCGCCTCGACCACAACCCGAGGGCGAATTACAAGAAGTCGAGATCCGCGGTGATGGCCAAGGCTACACCAAGGTCGGAAAGTCTCTGGAGTTAGAGTTTCAGAACGAGCTCGTAGAATTCCTAAAGACCAATTCCGACGTATTTGCTTGGAAGGCCTCCGAGATTCCTGGGATTGATCCAGCCTTTTGCTGCCACAGGCTATCGATGTATCCGGGAGCAAAGCCGGTGTCCCAAAAGAAAAGAAAGATTGGAGTAGACAGACGCCAGGCTCTAAACGAACATGTGGACGAGCTCTTGGAGGCTGGATTCATTCGTGAAATACAGTATACCACCTGGCTGTCAAATGTAGTAATGGTTAAGAAACCAAGCGGAAAATGGAGAATTTGTGTCGACTACACAGACCTGAACAAGGTCTGCCCAAAGGATTCCTACCCTTTGCCCAATATCGACCAACTAGTGGACAACTCATCCGGCTTCCAGTTGCTTTCATTTATGGACGCGTACTCAGGGTATAATCAAATTCCCCTTCACCCGGATGACCATGATAAGACGGCTTTTATTTCGGAAAAAGGAAATTTCTGTTATAATGTTATGCCATTTGGCCTCAAAAATGCTGGGGCCACTTATCAAAGGATGATGAACCGAGTCTTCCAGACTCAGATCGGAAGAAACCTGGAGGTTTACATTGACGATATGATCGTCAAGTCAATAAGCACTTCAGCGCACATCGCTGACCTCGGAGAAACTTTCGAGCAATTAAGAGCTCGGAAGATCAGGCTGAACCCAGCCAAATGCGCATTTGGAGTACCAGCTGGGAAATTCTTGGGGTTCATGCTTACAAACCGAGGAATCGAGGCAAACCCCGACAAATGCAGGGCGGTATTGGAAATGAAGCAGCCACAAAATAAAAGGGAGGTCCAGCAACTTACAGGCCGCCTTGCCGCCTTGACCAGATTCCTCCCAAAATCAGCCGAGAAGGCACTGCCGTTCTTCAAAAGAGTGCCAAAAGGCATTCGACAACATCAAAGTTTGCTTGGCTACCCCTCCCGTTCTAACAAAGCCAGAGCCCGGAGAGACGCTG
>JAVKPL010012765.1:0-64756 GCA_032173675.1 Gastrolobium villosum
CTTCACTGCCTCAGCGGCCAAAAATGATTTGTTCTCCGCATCAGCAACTCTGTAGGCTGCAGTATCAGCCGCATCCTTTATTGTCTCTATAGATGTCAATAAATTAGAGGCTGGTGATTGCCGAGGCCAGACATCCTCTTGTTTTGGAGCAGGTGATTTTGGTGCAGTTAATTTCGTCCCCATTGGGGCCTCCTTTTTTATCTTGTAACAATTCTGTACCTGCAAGGGATGTAAATAGTTGGGAAATCCATGTAGAATCAAGAAAACAAGTTTCAAGATCATTCAGCTTAAATATATGAAATTTTAGCATGTGTGCAGAGTCTCCGAGGAAAGATAGGTGTATAGCCTGTGTGCAGCGACAATTTTCTTTGCAATAGAAGATTTCTTCTTTATCCTTTTGAAGTAAAGGAGTACAAAGAAAAGGAGGATAAGATATGCCCCTCATAGAAGCTACAAAATTAAGAAAAGCAAAGCACAGTATCATTACTAATACAAAATAGCTCTTCCATAGTGGCATGTCTAGCAAAAAAATCAGGGGGAAGGGGGAAGGGGATATTGACAGTTATTGACCGATTTTGGAAAAAAAAAATTGTGTGGATGGAAAATATTTACCATTGTGGAGTTTGTAGAGATGCTGATGCTATGGGCACCTCTTTTTTACATTAAAAAAAAAAATCTGTAGAGCGCCACATGGCCCAATGAGGTGGAAGGCATTGCAGCCTCAGCACCTTCCACTCATTGGTCCCCATGGCACGCTGCAGTGAACCCATTCCCATCCAATGATATCATATCTCAACTTTCCCGACTGGGTCCAAGCATGCCTATGAATACACACTCGAGCTTGCTTACAGATGCAATAACTCAAAACAATAATCAAAACTTGAAGGCAGAGAAGAGAAGAGGAGGGGGAGGGAGGAGGGGGGCAATAGCTAAATAAAATTTATGAGATTACCTCATCTCTGGTATTCAAACAGCTTGTGATTCAGAGTAGTGGGTTTCCGAGAAGGAAATCAAGGGAGGTGTGCCAAAGAAGAGGACATGTCAGATCACAAGTACTTTGTGCGGAAAAAACCAATGGCAAAATTAGCAGTAAAACATGAGAAGTTTGGAGAAAACAGGGGTGATGTTGGAGGGAACAGAGGAGTGGGAACAAATTTGAGGGAAAACATGTACGAGAAGAGATTAGATTGTGAGAGAGAGAGAGAGAGAGAGAGGCTGTGTTGTCTTCACTCTTCAGGGATTCCTCAGAGAAGAGAAGACCAGTATCTTGCAAAAGGACAGCAGCATGTCATATGGACCAATAAGGTGGAACATGCTAGTTGGGTCACGTGGCACTCTGCAGGATTTTTTTAATGTAAAAGAGCGACACCCAAACCATCAATCCCTCTCAAAACACCAAAATGGTAAATAATTTTCACCCATGCTCAAATCAAGAAAAAAAATTTCAAAAATGGTCCTCAACGGTCAATGTGGGTAGGGGGAGCTTACTCTTCAGAAAAAGAAATGATTTCATAATTCCATGTCAAGCAAGTATGAAAGCCTAGTCAACCAAGTAACATGCTTCAAGGATAAAAGCTAAAGGACTGAAAAGTTTCTTTTATGGTGCAGCAAAGCCATATTTATTAAAAACTGGGAATCAGTACGTAAAGGAATGCAGATATATATTACACATAAGGAAAAGCTTCAAGGTTAAAATAATAAAATGAATAGCTATTAACACATATTTCTATAAAAGCATCATAGAGGACTAATTTACCTTTTCGAGTTTCCCTTGACTAACAAGCCTCCTCAACCTTGTACCTAATGCCCTTCTGAAATTATGAGGAACCTTGTGTTTTTGCTGCAGTATTATATGACTCATTATTCCTCGTAAAGTATAAAATAAAAGCAAACTAGAAAATACCCTAGTAGTTAAAAGATTAATACGCAGTTATGCACAATAGATGCAACATTGTAAACTACATTTCCACCCCCAAAAAAAAGTCCAGGGCTGAGCACCGAAAGGAGGAAATTGTAACACAAACTCAATTGTTTTGATTTTGACTGAAATGCATGACAAAATGACCATAACTAACCAATAATATCTGTCTATAGGGCAGAAGATTTTTATTTTCACAACTGGAATGAAAAAGAAAATAAAAAAGAAAAACTGTAATTGTAAGAAACTAATAAATTGAGCATATTAATTCGAAATATCATAATAAAATGAATATAATTTGCACATGGTCAAAATCCCGGAACGTCCTTCAAGTTTAGGAATTGATCTAAATTCTCAAATGCAAAATACAGATGGCAAAATGATATTTAAATTCACAAATGTGTCATGTGTTATAAGGATCATTTATCCTCATATAAAAAAATGTTTATTACTCTCTTGCAAGACAGCATTGGTGAGCCATAGAATCTAATTGGACCGCAATAAATCCACCCAAGATCTTTAAGCACAATTTGATTTGTAAAATCTTTATGTTATGTAATCTCATAAACAGGGCATTCAATGAATCTACAAAATAGTTATAGCGTGTCTACCAATATATAGGAAAAATACCCAAAAAAGAAGTCTGACCTCGATGAAACTAACAATGGCATTTATGTCAGAACCATTAGTATCCTTGATTGCTGATAGAGCTTCAAAAATCATTGCATTGTACCTGATAAAAATAACAAGAGTAAAAACAAACCCTCATGATATGGTCTTAATTGACTGGACAAATAACCAAAAATAAGAAAGGTATATCATATTAAAGGACTACATCTAATTTATACCATATAATAACTTATGATAGTCAACTAGAAATGATGTAACACACACGCTATTACACCGTCGAGGTGCATAGTGGCCCCCCTCTGCGACCAATGCTATGTAACGCAACGATTTAGAGTTATGGCCGTGATCCCACTGCTACAGTGAACAAGGTGCAAATCCCATATTTGCGCCGATGAGTGTTTTGTCCAATGCCAATATAAGGGGGCAAAATCAACTTTGAACTCCTTTTTTATGTTGTGAACCCTATCCAAAGCTCTCTCTCTCACACACAGCTTCTCTCAGCCCACTCCTCTCTTTGACTCGGTGGTGCTCAATCGAATTTCAACTCCTTTTTATGACAACACTGATATATTACTGTTGTGAACCCGATCGAGCTCTATCTCTGTCACCCGCAGCCTCTTTCACTCAGTGCTCTTTGTCTCTCAGCTTTCCGGCAAGACCATCACACTTGCAGCAGTTTTCCAGAAAGCTATTGAGGGTCCGCTCCCTCCTTCGACCCAGTGCTCTCTCCCTCAACCCACTCCTCTCTTCAACTCAGTTGCAGCAAGGCCCCTTGTATTTGACAGTATTTACTATTTAGTTCCTTTCTTTTATGTTCCTTGAATTTTGTTCGTATTTAACAGTGGTTGTATTTCAATGAATTTCTGTTCTGGCTTTCATGTTTGAATTTTTTATTTTTGAGGTTTTATATATGTGAAATATAATTTACTATACCATTTATGTGTTCACTATAGCGGCTATAGCTATACCACATCCCACCACTATAGCAGCTATACCATGCTATCCCACTCTGGCATTTTCAGGGTCAGCTGCTATGCGTCACTATCCAAGATTGATAATTATGTAGTTCAATAATATCATATTCCACAACATCACGACACCATGTTAAAAACAGATCTCTCCATCATAAAATACAATAATTCAGGATTTTTAAGGAAAATACATCTCTAATTAAAGTTGTTACTGGTGTGGGATATGATTGTATTCATGGCATCTCTTTCACTACTCAGCATGTAAATTCTTCCAAGTTTTTGTATGCAATAGAGGGAGGGATTATTTACATTTTGCTGGTTGTGCTAAGTTTTTGAAATAAATACACAATCCTGTAATCCTTCTTACCCAGTAACAAAATTTCAATTTTTAACCAAATGATCGTAGATCAATTGGCAAATGGGAGCTTAGCAGGTGGGGTGAGAGCATGTATTCAATCCTCCCCAGTATCATCTTTGGGAGGGGTTTAAAGCATTAACCATGGCCTGCCTCAAACTCCGGATAAGTCCATAAGGAACCTATAGAATTACGAGGGGCGAGAAATCCAAAAAAAAATAATAATAATAATTCTGTATTTACACAAACCATGTAGAATGGGCGCACACACATTTAATACTCAATGGTAATATTGCATAGAGAGGGAAAAGAGGGTTATACCGAGGAGGACTTTGAGAAGGATGATCAGTTTGAGGAGCAGGAGCAGCATTTTGTGGAGCGGCAACTGGAGCTGGAGTTGGAGCAGGAGCAGGAGCAGGAACTGGAACTGGAACTGGAACTGTTGCTTTGCTTTTGGGTGTCCTAGACTTATCTTTAGATCCTTGACCATTGCCAACACTTAAATTTCGCCATTTATCCTGAACAATCATAATGATTTTATTTTGCAGTTTACAAATAAAACCCTAACCCTAACCCTAGATTGAAAAATCCTGACCTTAAGGTCGATGTTGGAACGGCTAGTGAGGAAAGGGGCGAACTCGGGATCTTTGAGGATGTTCTTCCACTTGCCGGCACCGTGCTTCTGCACGCCGCGATGCAACGCGTCTTCTTCATCCGACGTCCATTTTTGCTTCTGATTTCCCATCTCTGCTCTGCTTCGATTCAACTTTTCAACATAGAACACAATATATATCAACCATGTTCCATGCGTTGCGTTGCGTTGCGTTTCCAGATGTTAATATATAGAAACGAGAACCAAATATTGGAAACTCTTCCTCTTTAAATCTATGTTCACGGAGATAGTTTGAAAAGTTATTTCTTTAGCAAATGTTTTTTATTTCATAAATAAAAAAATTCTACAAAGAAATGAGAATTTCTTTTAAATCATTATAAAATATTGGTGACATTTCTGTATTAATGATTTCTCAATTTAGTATTCGAAATTGAAATTTGAAATAGGTGGGAATAATAATTCAAAATATATAGTCGAAGACAAATGTATTAATGATCCACTACTTTCTGCATGGGTGGGTGAAAAAGTATTAATATCTCATTACTTTTTGCATTAGTAGGTGAAAAAGTATTCAAATTCAAAATTTAAACTTAATGGTGAGAAAATAGGTCATCATTAATATCTCACTACTTTCTGCATAGTTAATTGTTAACCGCATTAATATTCCACTATTAGGCTTAATTATTTAAAAATGAAATTATTTTGTGTATAAATAGGATATGTGTTACTCAATCTTTTCATTTGGTAATTAGCTTTTGTACATCTGTTTCTTCTCTTCTCTATCTATTTATTTTCTTCATCTTATCAAGTTCTTCTTCTATTAGATGAACATGTAATATTTATCAATTTTTTTGTAGCACTACTGTAGAGTACAACTTTATAATAGTGAAAGCAAACAATCTACCACAAAACCAACGTCATCAATGAAATTAAGGTTAAGAAGAAGAACGGTTTGTGAATATATTAGATGAAGGAAGAAGATATGGTTTATGTAACAGCCCGTTGTTCACCGGTGTTGTTATCATTAATTATGATATTAAGCGCAGTTACAATTACAACAGTTCATTTATAAAATACGGGTAAACTTTTTTCATTTATTACGCAACATTGAAAATCATAAAAGCATAATAACTCAAAGTTGTGACCGTAACAGTGACACATTGCGGAAGACTTATTTCAACTACTGACATAATTTATTTTCACTTATTATTAGACTCACAAGGTTCCCATAAATCCCTTAAATTAATCACCACTTTATACGCTTCCTACCTATCTAAACCAAATCCAGAACAGACGGCTCAGCACAATGGAATTACACAATACGTAATTTTCCTGCACATTGGCGCCAGGTGGCGCCACTATGGCGCCAACCAGCGCCACCCCACTGCCATTTTTGCAACTTTCGTGTTTTCTTCACTGCACCATGGCACCAGTTGGCGCCACACCACTGTCAAATTTTTTACATTCAACCCCCTGCACTTGTGCAGGGGCCACTCCATGGGCTGAGTTCCCGATCTTCTACCGCCCATTTCTAACTCCGATTAACCCCAAATTTTGACACAACATAGAGGGTAACTCTATCTTCAAAATGGTGTAAGGCCTAACCCTATTGGACCACGGTGAAGGGAGATACGTTCTCCCAAAGTTCACTAAAAACATGCCAATTTCCCGAAAATTGGCCAGAGTTCCCTTGGTTTTTACAACAATCCCCAATCTTGTTCAATGTAACCTAAACACATATAGGTATATAAAATCACATGGGTGGCACACACAAGGACCAACAACGCCTTGGGGCACTTACAACCCATCACAGTCCATTTACAGGTATAATATTCATTATGTTTCAATCACAAAGGTTCCATTACATGCTTTTGTTAACTAGCATAATAATCGATTCATAATTTAGGCTTAGAGCACTTTACATTACATTTACATGCTTCCAATACATCATAGGTGGCTATGGACAAATCCCATGCTCACACATAACATACATATACATCAAGTATAGTTATACATTTACGAATGCATGACATTTTCAACATGCACAAGTTCATGGCCTCAATTCAAAACATAAAATCCTATGCTAAATGTCTCCAACTGAATCCTCTAACATGCGATGCCTTCCATATGCACCTGATGCTCCACTCCTCCAGGCTCAACCTAACCTGAAATGATGTCCCAAAATGCGGGGTAAGATATACAAATATATCTCAGTAAACCAAGGGTACTAGAGGATCACTCCTCCCCATGGCTCACTCAATGTGCAACATATAACAAAGTATGAAATGCATGACATACAATATCACAACAACTGGGCACAATCCAAGAACATCCACAGTTGGATTACGTTCAAGGACCCCATTGTATAACTCCCGAAATCTTCCTAGTGCCTCTCCCATGGTTGAGACGACCTTATGGCAAAACCCAACTGGAACTCCTCATGAGCCCTATCCAGTGGAAGTCCCACGTTTGGATCATCCTCGTACCGCTCACAGAGTTGGTCCCACGGCAAAACCCGACTGGAATCCCCAGTGGAATTATCTGGCGGAAGTCCAAACCAACACACATCTACTGGCCAGAGATCAAACAATTTACACACAACATGCTCCAAGCATGTCACACAATCAAGCAATAATGTATGAACATACATATTCATATAATGTTCAATAACACAAATTCTAACTACAACCTTCCACTAGGCGTGGTGGAGCACACAAGGGACTAAACCCGAGTTTCAAAAGTTTACCTCAATTCCGAGCCAATGCTCCATACGTAAGCTCCAAGCTTAATCCACTTCCATAGCGTCCGTGAGAGGCAACCTATATGATCAACAACATGATCATCAAAACCATTTCCAAAACAACCATTTACTTACACAATTTATCATCAATTAGAATCTCTTAGGCCCAATGGCACACAACCAATAATTTACCCCTTTCAAACACATTACCCCTCACTACTCACCAATTCACAATTATTCACTAACACTTCAATTTCCTTCCAACCCAACATGGTTCGAAATTCACATAATGGTACCTCAAGGTTCTCAATTCAATTTAACACTTATTCTCATCATATAATCCTACCATTTATTCATACCAACCAATACTCAACCTATACATTCATGATCACAACACACCATTTCATCAATTTCCACCAAATTTCACTAAGTTATAAAATTATATATCACCATAAATTTTATTGGTTCAATCATCATTATTCATCATTCTAAACATTTAATTCCAAAGGAGCAACACCATTGAAAGCCCCAAAACATCACATTCATGAACACAACTTCAACCCAAAAAACTCATTTTGTGATCTTTATGAAACTCAAAGGGGAACAAGAATTCTTACCACCAATAGCTTGCAAAAGTTCCTAGGAGTGATAACCAAGCCTCCTCCCAAGCCAAAACACCACCAATAGCCCTCAAACACCTCAAATTCGCACCAAATAGGTGGGAAAGATCTCATCACACACTCACTTTCATGACTCTCTCAAGAAGGGTAATATACTCACAACCTCACTACAAACCACTTTGATGTTGGAACTTTATCAATTTGGCGGCACAAATGTGTGGAAAAGGGCAAGAAAGTTTCTTGCCCTTGCCTTCCATGGAGGCGCTCACGGGAGGGAGAAGAAGAGAGAAAGAGAGAGAAAAAGAAAGTCGCGTGGGGAGGGAGGAAAAGAGAGAGAAACTAAGTGGGTTTGGTGGGAGCGGGTCCCACATGCGGTTTAACTTTAATTCCTCACCTAATTCCAATCACAAATTCATAATCTACATATTTTTCTGGTTCATGACATATTTTTATTTCCTCAAAATACTCATAAAAATTTCACTCTTATCGGTACAATTATACCACAGTAATTTTACACCGGAAAAATCACTATTCATCAAAATTTTCAAAACTTGACTATTCACTCAATTTTTCGTCTTGAATCCATTTCCGTCATTATTTTTATCATTTGAGTTCTCATACTCCATTTTTCATGTCTCGGTTTACGTTTTTGGCAATTTTCCATTTTGCCCTTGGTACACATTTCGACCCCAATTTCAGGATTTTCACTAATCCTTCCCTTTTTACCCATATTATATCATATAAATTCACACTTGAATTTACGAGGTATTATAGGTTACTCTCTTTTAGTTTTTCAATTTTGATTTTTTTTATTTGTTATTTCAATTGCTTATGTTTCGAATCAAAGACCCCAAAGTGAGCTTGATTTTTATTCTCGCATTTTGGGCATGTTCATTCGAAAAGCAACCTAGGCATGTCTTCTCAGACCATAGAATCTTTTGTAGCTTCTGATTGTACACCCAAATTATACGAGATTCATTACATTTATTTTACTAATAATAATTGCTAATCTCTTTCATTATATTTTTTTATAAGTTTAATAAGATTAAAATTAAAATAATATGTTTTTAATTTTTTTTAGAGTCATTTATAATATGTTCCTCTTGTCTTACACTACAATTCGAGTTATTTACTCTATTATGTTGATCAATTATCGTTAATGTAGATAGCACCCCATTTATGGTATATGTTACTTACAAATAGATTTTTATGGTATATGTTACCTACAGACAGATTGTAAAGCACGCACAGTCATAACTTTTTTGGAGATGTAACTCATAGCGAGTCCTATATTAACACTCATTATGTAAATTAACGATGTAATATGTTTGATTTGAAAAATAAGAGGGGCATTTTATTATTATGTTTATTGGGATTAATTAATTTTTTGAGTCTAAAAAAGAACAAAAATGTAGCAATTATATCATTACACGTTTTGCATTAGTAATTGCAGCAATTATATCACTCTACGTTCTGCATTTATTGAATTATTTTTTGAAAAAAGATTTTTTAATATTCATTTTCTAAAATAATCAGTATATGGATAGTTTCTGAGAAGTGATTAGTTGTTATCTAAGTGACGTGACCTTTAGTTTTTCCATGACAAGTGCACCATCTTTGATGCAAATATAATTAAGCCCTCCAATATTCTATAAATTTTCAAATTGGTGTGTTATTCTTCTCACTCTTTAGAGAATCTCGAAAACCAAGCTCCATAATTAAACATTAATTCTTCAAAAAAAATAAAAATGTTTACCAAAAAAAAAACTTCACAAAAAAATTGGCCGTGGAGACGTGATTTTCGTTGGCAAGATGAGCGGTGAGTTCTGATGTTGATCACAGACGCTCCACTGCAGGGTCCTGTGTCTTTCTTGGGGGAATTTAGTATCATGGTCTTGCAAGAAACAACAAGTGGTAAGCAGGTAAAGCACATAAGCCGAATATAGGAGTCTAGCTACAACAGTTGCAGAAATAATGTGGATAAAGTCATTATTGTCTGAACTCAGAATTGGTTTACCACAGAACCCAAAGATTTATTGTGATAATCTAAGTGCTGTTCTACTTACAGTCAATCCTCTCTTTCATTCGCGGACAAAACGCTTCGAGTTAGATTTACACTTTGTTTGTGAAAATGTTATTGACAAATCAATATCTGTGCATCATGTTCCCTCATCTGATCAGATAGCAGATGGACTCACAAAGGCAGTAACTCGATCAAAGTTCTTTGAGTTCAGAGACAAGCTCAATCTTCGATTCTCAGATAATGAGCTTGCGCGGGAATGAAAGGCTAAATCAATTTAACCAACTTATAAAAAATCCCTTATTATTAGCTATTCTGTTATAACTTAATTCAGTTCATTAGTTAGTTATAAGTACTGTATAAATACTGATGTAACTCATTGTGATCATTAGTTAGTTTTACTCACAGTTTATAGAAAGATACATTTTCTTCTTTACTCTCTCTTTCTTCCTCTCATCTTCATCATTGATTATGATATCTTACAAACACCAATCACACTGCAAGTATATTAAAAAATATCTAGGAATTGATTTAGCATTTAAGACAAATAAAATTTCTTTATACAATGATTCAGTGATATTACTTAGAAAACATATCGAAGAACTTTTTTTGTAAAATATATTAATAAATTTTCAAATTTTGATTTGTTATGTAAAAAATTAAAATTTTAGATTTTTTAATTTTGTAATAAAATATTAACTGGAGGAAAGGGGCCATGGATTTATCATGGACCTCTCAACTTTTTAATATATTTTTTTTTTTTGATAACAACTTTTTAATTTTTTTTCATGCACTCATTTATATATTTTCTTGATGTCCCTCATAAAATGAATTAATTTTTTACGCAATCCTTTTCACTATTAAAAAGTTTAGTGTAAAACTGTAAATCATATAATCTTTATTGTCATGCAAAATTTATCCGTTCGAAATAAAATGAAAAAAAATAAAAGAAAGTGAAAGGATAAGAAAGAAACTCGAAAAGTCTTTTCATGTTAAATATGTTTGATATAACTCTCCTCACACAAAAATATTAACTTTGTCTCAGATATGAACATTTTATTTTCATAAGTAAACTATTAACGAAGATTTAATACTTTAAATAAAAAATAAAAAATCAAATTTTGAATCGTTTGCAATAAGATAATAATATTAATAATAATTTCAATTTTATTTTTTCGCATTGAATTTTTTATCTAAATTTATAATAATTATATTTTGCATGATATACTGTCAAGATTTTGACAAGACATTAATATGAAAAGATAGAGCTTCCATTTGACATTTCTTTACAAACTCGGGAGATGATTAGATTAGTAGTAGCTTAACGGAAATGAGATCTTATTAATCAAATATATTATTTAGATTCGAGATTTGAGGGTATCAATATTTTAATTCCAGTACAAAAATTATATGTATAATTTCTTGTCAGACCAATTTGACCCAACTCTGTAAAGAAATGACCCAAATTAGACTAGTATGATAAATTCCATACAAATCGGCCCAAAGGTTCATTTAGTTCATTCAGTCTTTAGGCCCATCTTGAAGATTAAAATACGTATTCCTTTATCTGACGAGACATGCTAATCCAATAAATAAAATAAACTCAAATAGATTAACCTGCTGTTTAACTATATTGTGGACATTAAGAACGGTGAGCAAGTGTAAAGTGATGGTTGGTAATCATAATTCAACCGAAACTTCAAAACGGAACTATTTTGATTCTTACTATTTAACAGTTAATTTGGTTTTGTAATCATCACTAATAATCAAATAATAATCGTTATGCATAGTGATGCGTGATGGGTATCAGAAAAAGGGAAAAGACACTTTGTAAAAATAAATGGGATAGATAAGAGTCCACCACAATTGAGATTAAAGGCTAAGCCACCCTCCCAACTGATAAAGAACTCATTTGCCTCACCACTAACCCAAGGTTTGATAAAGATAACAAGATTCAAGATAAGTTTAAGAACTTGCAACACACTTTTTTTCGTTTATCAAATATGCCATTTGCATTACAAAATATCCTATATTTATAGAATAACTAAAAGCATGAGAATACAAAGAGACAAATAACTCCCAAGAGTTGTATTGCTTAGGAAATAGAAATAACACTAACTAAACCCAACTCCCAAGAGTCATGCTCCCAAGAGTTATGTTGCTTAGGAAATAGAAATAACAATAATTAAACCCAACTTCCAAGATTATGCTCCCAAGAGTTATTGACAACTAAAATTTCTCTTTATTGCACTTTAAATGTTAAAACTCTTGATTTTTCTTCTGTATCACCCTCCCCTTCCTGATTGGGATTTGTCCTCAAATCCTCATGGTCTTCGTTACTCTTGGAATAGATAAAGATATCATCAAAACACACCACAACAAAATTCTCAATGAAAGGACGAAAAATTTCATTCACAAGTCTCATAAAGGTCCCCAAAGGGCATGACTCTCCATTCATATAACCCTCTTTTAGTCTTAAATGTAGTCTTCCATTCATCTCCTTCATTCGTTCTACACTTGATGGGGATGTTGTTTATGGCCTTACTATCAACACACATATGCATAGTACCATCCTTTTTAGGAACAAGTAAAGCTGGAACAGAACAATGACTCATACTTTCTCTAACAAATCCTCTAGCCATCAACTCCTTCACTTGTCTTTGTAGTTCTTTTGTTTCTTCAGGATTACGGCAACCCTATTTGGTAATGGAGCGCCAGGCATGAGGTCAATCTGATATTCTATTCCCCTAATTGGTGGCAAACCAGGGGGCAAGTCATTCGAAAACACATCTTGAAATTTCTCAATCAAAGGTTGCACCAAAGGGTGTAAAGGGGCCTCAACTGTACTTATGGATGTTTCAACAACAAGCAGGGAAAAAATAGGCTTGTTTTGAAGTAATGAACGCTCAACCTCTGTTTCACTCACATAAGAATTTTTCTCACTAGTATTTCCCTCCCCATATAAACTCACATGAATTTCATTTGGTGGTAAAGGTGCAAGTGTGATTTTCTTTTGATTGTCAACAAGAGAATAAGTATTTTTATGACCATCATGAACAACATGTTTATCAAATTGTCAAGGACGTCCCAACAGAATATGACATGCATCCATAGGGATCACATCACACAAGATTCAGTCATTATAAACATTCCCAATTGAAAGAGGAATAAGGGCTTATTGAGTTACCTTAACATCATTATTCTTGCTTAGCCATTGTAGTTTGTAAGGATGAGGGTGAGGAGTGGTAGGTAATTGAAGCTTCTGAATGAGTAATGTAGAAGCAACATTAACACAACTCCCACTACCCACAATGAGATTACATATCCTTCCTTTGATGGTGCACCTTGTGTAGAAGATTTGTTCTCTTTGGCTTTTCTCTTTAGGTGCTTCTTTAGCATGGAGGACTCTTCATAACATAAGCAGATGCTCCTGGTCTGCTTCTAAGATAACTTCTTCACCCGGGATTTCATCATGTTCAGCATCCCAAACTGGACCTTGTTCATATTCATGCTCAATTTCTTCAATTTCTTTAAGTGTCAAGACCCGCCTATTAGGACAATCAGCTTGAAAATGGCCATAGCCTTGGCATTTAAAACATTTCTTTTTAAATTCTTTCAGAGCTTCCTCGACCTTCTTTGATTTTGAATGTTTCTCCAGTTTAATGGCTAACTTGCACACATCTTCAAAAGTCCAAAATGGTTGTAGTTCCACCTTCTCAGCAATATCGGTATTTAACCCACCAATAAAACGAGCAATTTTTTGTTCCTGAACTTCTTGAAGGCCACTAGTCATAAGGAGTTGCTCATACTCCCTAATATACTTTTCAACGCACAGTTCTTCTTGTTTGAGAGAAGCAACAATTTTGAGATACAAGTCTTGTTTGTAACTGACAGGAAGAAATCTTTTATCCATCAGCCTCTTCAGTTTAGCCCAAGATTTGAGCCTTCTCTTGCCTTCTCGGTTCCTCTCCATCTTCAAGTTCTCAAACCATATTGATGCATACTTTTTGAGTTTGATGCTTGCAATTTTGAAGCACTTCTCATCATCAAAGTCCTTAGCTTCAAGAATTCGCTCAATAGAACGAACCCATTCCAAATAAATATCGGGATTCAAGCTGCCATCAAATTCTGGCGGTTCGACCTTCACATCTCTAAAGTCATCTTGGAATTTTCTCCTTCTTCTATCATGAGGTGTTGACTCATTTGAAAAAACACTTGAGTCACTAGCATAAGAATCATGAATGGAGGGGCTATGAGTGCTTCTGGAATGTCGCTTACGTCCACGATGATTTCGTTGGACAAGATCAGCAAGAGCTTGGCTCATTTCTTCAATCTGATTTTCAAGATTTGCAAGTTGTTGGTCACGCCTCATATTCTGATTTTGCTCACGGGTTATGTACCTTGGACCTTCGTCTTCCATGTGAACCAGTGCTCTGATACCAAGTTGATGCGTGATGTGTATAAGAAAAAGGGAAAAGACTCTTTGTAAAAATAAATGGGATAGATAAGAGTCCACCACAATTGAGATTAAAGGCTAAGCCACCCTCCCAACTGATAAAGAACCCACTTGCCTCACCACTAACCCAAGGTTAGATAAAGATAACAAGATTCAAGACAAGTTTAAGCACTTGCAACACACTTTTTTTCATTCATCGAATCTGCCATTTGCATTACAAAATATCCTATATTTATAGAATAACTAAAAGTATGATAATACAAAGAGACAAATAACTCCCAAGAGTTGTGTTGCTTAGGAAATAGAAATAACACTAACTAAACCCAACTCCCAAGAGTCATGCTCCCAAAAGTTATGTTGCTTAGGAAATAGAAATAACAATAATTAAACCCAACTTCCAATATTATGCTCCCAAGAGTTATTGACAACTAAAATTTCTCTTTATTGCACTTTAAATGCTAAAACTCTTGATTTTCCTTCTGTATCATATAGAGTTGTGTTTTTTAAACTGAATTTAATATACTGTTAATATTAAAAAAATTAAAACTCGCATCTAATCATATATGCTGTATTGCTATGTTATTTGAAATTTTTGATGTCTCGTGTGATTGTTAGCATCGTCAAACTCATTATTTAATTTAAGATTTTAATAAAAAATTAAATGATAATGTAAAAAGTTTTATATCAGCGCGCAATGATTAAAATCATTAGTCTAATAAAGAGCTGTTCAATCTACAAAAAAAAAAAAAAAAACAGAGAGAGCTGTTCAATTTACAAAAAAAATAAAAAAAAAGAGAGCTGCACAATTTACAAAAAAAAAAGAGAGCTGTTCAATGACATCAATATATATATATATATATATATATATATATATAGGGGAAACATATTGTAACAACCAAGTTGTGTTACTACCAATCAATTTTACCATTAGATCGATTATTTTGATCCAACGGTTATATTTATTTTCATCTTTTTATGATTATGATTCTCCATATTTAAAGTGAAAACATTAAATATGAAAAATCATAACCATATAAAGGTGAAAATAAATATAAAGTATTAAATTTGAAAAATCATGACCATACAAAGATGGAAATAAATATAATCATTGGATCAACATAATCGATCTAACGGTGACATTGATTGGTAGTAACTTGGTAGTAACACAATTTGGTTGTTACAATATCCTTACTCATATATATATATATATATAAATATGTGTATATATATATATATATATAAATATGTGTATATATATATATATATATATATCGGTGATAAAAAAGAGAGAGAAAATAAGGAATCATAACCATTAAAAGATAAATCAATAAATATAAGGAAATAAATAATCAAAATGACATGGTTTTTGGGGTGGCCGGAGATAAACTTATCTCAAGCAACTTTGGAAATGTTTTTCCTCTATAGGGTTTTATACACACACATATATATTAATATATATATAGATATATAAATATACCCGTATGTTAGAAAAAATTATATGTAGGACCCACGTTGGTATGAAAATTGAAGGGTGTGTAGAAAAATTCAAATTCTCATGTTAAATGAGAATTATAAAACCCTATATATGTATATATATATATATATATATATATATATATATAATGGTCCACATTATCAAAAAATTCGAGCCCTTAGACATAAGTGGAATCAACGGACATGATTGAAAGTGTAAGTTACACTAGTGTAAAATATATATATATATATATATATATATATATATATATATATGTGGAAAAAAACATTTCTCAAGCAGTTTGAGATAAGTTTATCTCCCGCTAGCCCCAAAACTACGTCGTTTTGATTAATGAATGGTGTTTATGTAATTCTAGGTGAATTAATGAAGGGTGTTATTGTAATTTTTTTTTATATCATATACATTTTACTAAACACCTTTCATTAATTCACCTAAAATTACATAAATACCTTTCATTAATCAAAACGACGTAGTTTTGGACTAGCTGGAGATAAACTCATCTCAAGCTGCTTGAGAAATGTTTATCCATATATATATATATATATATTATACAACCTACAAGGGGATTTAGGCCTAATGATAAACGAATGTATTATGATGAAATTAAGCCTAACTATATTGCTTTGTAAATGATGTAAATCATAAGCGTTAAAGTAATATTTAATCGTTTTTCCAATATATCAATTTTCAATATTATAATTGGGTTTATCATCTATCATTTAACATGACCACATAAAATCTTCTACACACATAACATTTTGTGGGCCCGCAGCAAAAAAAATATTCCGGCACGAAAACGAATATCTATAACATGACACAATTAATTAACACCTTTCATCTCTAAAATGACACAAATATTCCGGCATGTAATTTTTTTTTATATCATATACATTTTACTAAACACCATTCATTAATTCATCTAAAATTACATAAATACCCTTCAGTAATCAAAACGACGTAGTTTTGGGCTAGCTGGAGATAAACTTATCTCAAGCTGCTTGAGAAATATTTACCCCATATATATATATATATATATACAACCTACAAGGGGATTTAGGCCTAATGATAAACGAATGTATTATGATGAAATTAAGCCTAACTATATTGCTTTGTAAATGATGTAAATCATAAGCGTTAAAGTAATATTTAATCGTTTTTCCAATATATCAATTTTCAATATTATAATTGGGTTTATCATCTATCATTTAACATGACCACATAAAATCTTCTACACACATAACATTTTGTGGGCCCGCAGCAAAAAAAAATATTCCGGCACGAAAACGAATATCTATAACATGACACAATTAATTAACACCTTTCATCTATAACATGACACAAATATTCCGGCATGTAATTTTTTTTTTATATCATATACATTTTACTAAACACCTTTCATTAATTCACCTAAAATTACATAAATACCTTTCATTAATCAAAACAACGTAGTTTTGGGCTAGCTGGAGATAAACTCATCTCAAGCTGCTTGAGAAATGTTTATCCATATATATATATATATATATATATTATACAACCTACAAGGGGATTTAGGCCTAATGATAAACGAATGTATTATGATGAAATTAAGCCTAACTATATTGCTTTGTAAATGATGTAAATCATAAGCGTTAAAGTAATATTTAATCGTTTTTCCAATATATCAATTTTCAATATAATAATTGTGTTTATCATCTATCATTTAACATGACCACATAAAATCTTCTACACACATAACATTTTGTGGGCCCGCAGCAAAAAAAAAAATATTCCGGCACGAAAACGAATATCTATAACATGACACAATCATTTTTCCTACAACATAACTCTTATAAAACCCATTATAATTTGTTCATAATTCATCATAAAAATGTCTTGAGTTCATGATGTCAATTAATTAGAGACGTAACTTTTGAAATTATGATTTTTTAATTCAGAATTATTAATCATTTATAAATTTTATCTTATTTAAACTATTTTATTTCAACTAACATTAAGAATGTTATTACTAGTGTTCACGATCTGGATTGGATCAGTTTTGGAAGCAAAAGTTATCTTATCCAATTTCTTCGGTTTGATCATGTAATCATCCATTCGGTTTGGATTTTTTTTCAAATCCGATCCGATCAAATCCAATATTTTTCGGTTTGGATTGAATCGATTTAAGGTTTTTTTGAAAATTCTAAAATTTGTTTCATGATTATTAGGCACATACCATCTTTCGTATATATTGGCTTTGTAATTTTATTTATTTTAAATACAAAGGCATCAGCAAACGATAATATAGTTTTTTTGGACAATGAGATATGAAGCTCTACATAGATAAATTTTTGTTGATGAGATGTGACTAGGTGTTTTCTTGGATTTTGTTGATGGATAAATGGGTCTTGGGTTTAGAAATTTTTGAGCTATGATTGGGAAAAGACTCAAGTAGGTAGACCCTAAATTAATATATTGGATCGGTTTTCATCTACCAATCCGAAAACCGATCCAATCCAATTAAAATTTGCGGTTTTTTTTCGGTTTTTAATTTTTCGATTTTCAATTTATTCGATTATCGAATTTTCGGTTTGGATACCGTGGTTTGAATTGATTTGGATTAGTTGATGAACACCCCTAATTATTAGGGCATTTGATTTGTTAAATATATAAATACAGTGAATACACTTTTTTGTAATGATTATATGAAAGTTGTATGAGATATATAAAACCACTATTAATAACTTAAGTTTTGTAATGATTATATGAAAGTTGTATGAGATATATAAAACCACTCCCAATAACTTAAGTTTTGGTTTGAATTGATTGATTCTTTATATGTGATAAGAGTCTTACTATTATAAGTTCCATCCTCATTGCATTGTCCCATTTATTAATGATTAATTATGTTTTGTGGAGTTTTTTAATACAAATAGACTAAATATGATATATTGTCTATCCTTAAAGTATTATAAAATCATTAATTGTTATAAAAAAATCATTAATACAGTGTGACCTAACAATTAAATTTTTGAGTTAAGTAATTTTTTTTGGTTTATCATCTATCATTTAACATGATCACAAAAAATTTTATACACACAACATTTTGTGGGACCTGTAGCAAAAAAAAAAAAAACTCTGGCACGCAAAATGAATCTATATAATATAATAGAATCACTATTCCTACAACATAATTTTTATAAAATCAATTTTTTTTTAATATTTCATTTGTACGAAACTCAGAGCAGGGCAGCACTAGCTACAGTGTTTGCCAGAGAAGACTGGCACTCTTTCTACCAGTCTTGCACCATTGTCATAAATTAATCGGCGTATTACTTTTGCACTTGCTGTCTTTCTTGCATGCAATGCGTATGACACTTTTGCACTTGCTGTGTTTCTTGCATGGACTCCGTTAGACACCTCACACTCAGTTAGATTCATTTCTCTCCCTCTAGAAATTTTTTTTGACTCTTTGCATTTGCCTTTTCTTTTTTGAAAAAAGATCTTTTATCGTTTATTTTTATTTTTTTACAATAATAACTCAGATTAAGCTCTTGCGGTTAATTCTATAGTTTTTAACTACTAAGCCTTTTTTTTTGGTAAAAGAACTACTAAGCCTTTAAGAAAATGTTTTAAAACATTACTTTCATAGCACAAATTTTGTTATGGAGAAGATTCTAACATTTAGTGAGATGATAAGTAGAAAATAAAGAGAAAAGTTTTATATTTTGCAATCTTCGCCAAGAGAAAAATCCTTGATAGTTCGATTTGTACGCATATATATTTTTTGTCCTCATCTCTTGAATTTGTAATATTTCTCATTTGTTTTTGGCAGAGGATGACCAACTTTTCTATACACACCTTATGGTGGCACCGCCTCTAGTTTTGAATCTTTAAAAAAAAAAAAAATAAAAGGAAAACAAATCTCTATAATATAACACAATCACTTTTGATATTATAACATTAACTGCGTCCCTTAAATTTTCTTTAAAATTTTTTTTGTTTTAAAAATTGGGTGACCCACGGGCACCGCCTTGTGTGTGTAAAAAATTTTATTGTGAATCTTTAAAAATAAAAAAAATAAAATTGGCAGACAATTTGTTTGTCTAAAAGTGGAAGATGATCAAAGCTAGTACACAATCACTAGTGTTTCTGTTCAATTTTGTCGTACATGTTGGAGGTTTATACTTTGAGCGTGGATATTCTAATTACCAGAAATTTTTATTACTAATTTACTACCCATCATATCACCATTGGATTAAAGAGAGAGAATGTTAAAAAAATTTGAAGAAAGAGAAAATGTTAATTTAATAGTAATTAGATAGATAATAAATTAATAATGGAAAATTTTAGTAGTAAAAAATATAAAACCCTTATACTTTATATACATTATCACCTCCAGTGACGTCTCGGAAAGTTGGAGTTTGTATAAATGAGTAGTTCCAATACATGAATGAGTAGTGTGTGTCATTTAGATTGACATCTGCGCATGCAGTGTTTCTGCCAAGTGTCTCTAAATCAGTATGAAGGTGTTACGTGTCATCAGAAAACATCTCTAATATGCATGCAGTGGCTGTGGATTAATTTTCCAATGTTGAATATTTTATGAGAAGCGTTAGCGGAGAATGTCGAACTTTGTTTTAAAAGTTAACTCTGTATATAAATGTGTTAGTTTGACTAAATTTATTATTTATTATAAATATAATTATTTGACTGTAACCTGATTTTTTTGCAAAAAATAAAAGTCTGATTTAACCTATTTAAAAAAAATAAATAATAAAAATTTATATAAACAGAAAATATAAAAAACAACACTAGTAATTCCATAAATATTCATAAATTCAAGATATATCCAAACAGCATAATATAGAACAAAATCATTCAAAAACTTTGTTTAACTAATAAAATAGGATGAAATTGATTGAAGAGAAAGATAAGACTATTACAAGTAGTATAAAAAAATATAAAATAAAAATAAAAAATAATATACTACGCCAGCCTGAGAGTCTCTAAGACCGAGCTTTTGAATTTGGAGCCTACTGCCTTTTTATTAAACGAACTTTTATACACGTTCAAGCCTGGTGCCATCACGAGACGAACCAAAGGCCCTAACTCGTTTAGCACCCCTACACCCCAGAATCAATAGTAAATAATAACTTTCTTTTTTAAAAAAGTCTGAATTTAGATCTAGGAACAATTATAAATTTAACTAATTGCATCTGTTCTTAAATTAGACACCAATTTTTCCACTACCAACTTACTATAGTAAATGATAATTTTCTCTTTTTTAAATTTTTTAACATTCTCTCTCTTTGATCAAATGATGATTAAATTGGTAGTAAGTTGGTAGTGGAAAATTTTGATAGTGAAAATATCCTCTCCTTAAATTATATGTCCGCTATCACAGTGTGATTGTTAAAGAATCCTAGAGAAATAATATTTGAATTAGCTTTGTGTTCCTAAATGGACCTCGTTGCTTTTTTTAGTACTAAAAAATTTGTTCAATAAATAACTCATCGATTACCCAATACTTTAATTTGAGTTTTATATAGATGTTACTATTTCATCTTTTTTTTTTCGTTTTCAGATTTAGAACTCAAAATCTTTGAAAGAACCATTATACGAATCCAATAAATACCAAACCAAACTAATTGAATTATCCATGAAGCCGTGGAAAAACTACCGGATGTTGGATTACAGGGACATACGAACTAATTTATATTAGGTTAAATTTAACCTAATATAAATTACTTTTAAAAAATTTATTTAAAAAATCAGGTCATAATTTTTTTGTTTATGTCAGACTTATAAGTTTATTGGCAGCCTATATCATATTATTTATTTTAAATAAAATATTATTTTAATAATTTTAAATAGTAGAGTAATATTATTTTAGTTATTTTTTAATTATGAAATATTTAATAGGTTTAAACAGACTAACAGGCTAGATAAGATTTTTACTGATTTTTTAAATATAAATCAAGTCAGACTTATAATTTGAACGTAAATAAGCTAATAAGTGAGACCAAATCTAAGATTCTTTTTATATAAATCTAATTTATTTAAGTCAAAGCCTAAGATAGTGTATTTAGAATCTAACTACAACACTTATTTACACTTGTTTGGGTTTCGTATAATGGAGTAATAAATTTCTAAGTCTCTCATGAAAAGTGTGTATCATTTTAAAGGATATAAAGTTAGGTCATTTTAAGAGAGAGAAAGATATAGATAAAGGAGAAGAGGGAGTTGACAAAAAAAAAAATCTTTGAGAGAGTGAAAAGATATAAGTTATGTCATTTAAAAGGATAAACATTTTTCCGCAAATAGAAGCATAAATGTCTTGATAAAACATAAGAGATACACAAGAGTCTTGATAAAACAAAGGGAGTTAATTTTCTCATTTTAGAGTGAAAAATGATATAAATTATATATATGGGGCCTACAAAAAGGTAAATAGACGCAAAAAACATGAGACGCATAAATGTCTTGATAAAACATAAAAGATACATAAGAGTCTTGATAAAACAAAAGAGATACAAATAGGAACAAAATATGATATATCTTATTTGTAAGACTTTATTTAAAAGTGTTCTACTCATAAAACATGATATAATCTATAAGATATATCTATAAGAGTTTAGAAATAAAAAATATGTAAATATAATTTTCCTTTCTAATAAAATCATTTTCAAAGAATAAAAAAAAAAAAAAAGCAATGATGACTTTTAACTGTTTCATTCTTTGCATGCATGTGAATTGGAGTCCTGAGTTCGTTACCCCGAGACACAAACACTGCACGAGCATTAATTAGTTTTCTTTTTTCTTTTTTCTTTTTCATAGTCTTCCTCTTTATAAATACCGCCATTCCGTGCTTGGCATCCTCACAAGCTTTTCACATGTTTGCTTAGCAAAAAAAATAGATTTATAGTGTTTTTTATTAGTTTCCGAAATTAAGTAGCAAAGATGTTTTCAGGCGTGACGGGAATGATGAATAGAGGGCATAAGATAACAGGGACAGTGGTGTTGATGAGGAAGAATGTGTTGGATGTCAACAGCTTAACGAGTGTTGGGGGAGTTATTGGTCAAGGTCTCGACATAATTGGTTCCGCAGTTGATGGTCTTACTGCTTTCTTGGGCCGATCTGTGTCTATCCAGTTGATTAGCGCTACCAAACCCGATGGTTTGTTCTTTCTTTCTTTTTCTTTTCCTCACTTCCTAATTCATTCACAAAAAAGGATTATATAACATTACAAAAATTTAATGTCTTACAGAGTTTTGTGTTAATCAACTCACTTATCATGAGCTTAAAAAAAGAAATGGATGAATATGGTATTAAAGCCTTCTTCACATAGCATAAGTAATTAATTATTTTTAGTACAAGTGATTTTTATTTATCTTTTACAAATTTTATGAAATATTAAAAGTTTTGTGTTAATCAACTCACTTATCATGAGCTTAAAAAAAGAAATGGATGAATATGGTATTAAAGCCTTCTTCACATAGCATAAGTAATTATTATTTTTCACAACTAATAGAATTTTTATTTATCTTTTACTAATTGTTACAGAAATATTAAAAGATTCATGCCTTCAATATATCAGTATAAGCCTTTTGGTGAAATGATTGTCAAATTTAAAACTTTATATTTATTTTTACCTTTGTATTGTTATAATTTCACATATTTAATGCTTTCACTTTAAATATGGGGAATCATGACCATACAAATATGAAAACCGTTGGATCAACATAATCGATTAAGTAACTATAAATTAGATATCAAACAAATGAACCACTTAGTTATCAAATATCAATGTGTGAGAGTTGAGTTAAAGAACTATTAGATATATATAATATAAAATTATTAAATACACATCACTTCACACTTTTAGCTGTCTTGATAGTAATTTTGAGCTTGACAGAGTAAAATTTAATTATTTAAATTGAGACATAATTGTAATAGTATAGTTTGTGCACCACAATTTAATCCGGGTAATCTCGTAAGAGTGTGTATATATATATATATATATATATATATATATATATATATATATATATATATATATATATATATATATATATATAACTTTTTGGTCCTAACAAATTTTACGATATTCGCTTTAGTCTCTAGCAAATAAAAAGACAATTCGCCTATTTGGATCCTTAAAAAATTCAAAATAAACTCATTTAGTTGAAATCGTGGTCCCTCACAAATCAAAAAAGACCCACATTAGTTCACTAAAATGGGTCCACTTTAAATCTCTTAGGGATTACGAATAACCTTTTTATTTACTACGCACTGAAGCGAGCATCGTAAAATTTGTTGAGGACCGAGAATGGTATTTATTATGAAAAAAAACAAAAAAACCGTGCATATTATAAAATACAACCATATTCTTATTCTATCAGCCAAGCTGTATATAGTGCACGTCTGTAAATATTTAAATTTTTGTTTATGTGAAACCACACTCATTATAGAAAGGCTTCTCTAATTTTGAATTATTATATCATTTTTGGTAGCAAACGGGAAAGGGAAACTTGGAAAGCCTGCTTTTTTGGAAGGTATAATTTCTTCATTACCAACCTTGGGAGCAGGCCAATCTGCATTCAGAATTCATTTTGAATGGGATGATGACATGGGAGTTCCTGGAGCATTTTATATCAAGAACTTTATGCAAACTGAGTTCTTCCTTGTCACTTTGACTCTTGAAGACATTCCAAACTATGGAAGCATCTACTTTGTTTGCAACTCTTGGATTTATAATGCCAAGCACTACAAAAGTGAACGCATTTTCTTTGACAACCGGGTAATGTATTTACCTAGCAACTAATTAATACATGAAACCCCAATATTGTTTGGGTTTAGTGTGTGTCTATGTGTCGTTTTAGTTTTTTATTTTATGTATCTGGTAGTATATAATTATAACATGAAAAATTACTTTATCAATTGATATGACTGAGGAGCCATGTTATAATTATGTACTACGGAGAGTATAGAGTAAAAAATTAGAAGAACACAACTTATATCCTTCTAAAGCACGAATAGTTTTCCATATTGTTTTTAAATTTTCAAAAGCTTTGTTTATTTTTTATTTTTTTCCTAGTTGTTTGAACAATACTCAATGCCTGACTATTAATGTTGTTTATCTTGGAACTATAAGGTATCAATAAGAAAATTAACAAAATATATTGCAGACATATCTTCCAGGTGACACACCAGCACCACTTGTGAAGTACAGAGAAGAAGAATTGAAGAATTTAAGAGGAGATGGAACAGGAGAGCGCAAGGAATATGAAAGGATCTATGATTATGATGTCTACAATGATCTTGGCAATCCAGATAGCGGTGAAAAGTACGCTCGCCCTGTTCTTGGAGGTTCTAACTTACCTTACCCTCGTAGAGGAAGAACTGGAAGAAATGCAACTAGGAAAGGTTATGACTTTATTAATTTTTTTTAATTTTTTTCATCTGATATTCAAAGTCTGGTTTTAGCTCTTATTTGTAACATGTTACGTTTTAGTTTTTGCATAAGTGAATTGGCAAAATGTGAAATTGCATTATGATTATGAATGTATAGTGTTTTGGTTCATAGAGTTTTACATGAGAAGATACATATATTTCAGTTTCAATTGGAATTATTGATTTACTTATTCAACTGAACGATAGCATAAGGGTCGACCCAGTTCAAATACCCACTTCGTGAGTGTCTGGGAAAGGGAATACTCTAGGCAGTCTTTCCCCTGCTTTTTGCAGAGAGACTGATTCGAACCCGCGACCTGACACACCACGGCAAACAAGCTTACTGCTGAGCCAAGCCGGCCCTTCTAAGTGAACGATAGCATAACTAATTAAAAATTAAATGAATGTTTTCAGTGTCACATGCATGGAAACTTTTTTGGAGTAAAAAATGTGTTTTGTTAACCTAAAAACAGTTACTCTGTTAGGATCCTAAAATTATTTTTCTTGTTGCTAATACATATTCTGCTATCATCTTAACAGATCCTCAGAGTGAGAAAGTGGGCGATTTTGTTTACATTCCAAGAGATGAAGCATTTGGTCACTTGAAGTCATCAGATTTTCTCGTGTATGGACTAAAATCTGTATCCCAAGATGTCTTACCCGTGTTGACAGATGCATTCGATGGAAATGTTTTAAGTCTTGAGTTTGATAACTTTGCTGAAGTGCATAAGCTTTATGAAGGTGGAATTACTCTACCTACAAACTTTCTTAGCAGAATTTCCCCTTTACCAGTGCTCAAGGAAATTCTTAGAACTGATGGGGAACAGTTCCTCAAGTTTCCACCACCTAAAGTGATTCAAGGTATGCTACATATCTTGAATATATACAAAACCAACTTCTTTTAGCAACATTCTCTTATTTTCATGCATTCAATAAGGTGGAAAAGCTTATGGATTTTTGAACTGTTCTTACTTTTGCAGTGGATAAGTCTGCATGGATGACTGATGAAGAATTTGCAAGAGAAACGCTTGCTGGTGTAAATCCTAACATCATTAAGATTCTTGAAGTAAGCATAGTGAAGAGTTAATTGTTAAGAAACCACATGCAACCAAAAGCTTGGATTCACTTTACTATATAACCTCATCGTGTGCTAAATTTATTTCAGGAGTTCCCACCACGTAGCAAGCTAAATAGGCAAGCCTATGGCGATCATACCAGCAAAATAAAAAAAGAACATTTAGAGCCCAACTTAGGTGGGCTCACTGTAGAACAGGTAATTATATAGTATATAGTTTCATATTTTCACATAAAAATTTCATTAAAATACTTCTGTTATTGCTTTACAACAAATTCGTTTATTTATCTTCAATGTGATTCCAATTATTAGCAATCAATTAATTGATTATATGCTTGGATGAACAGGCTATCCAGAACAAGAAATTGTTCATATTGGATCACCATGACTATCTCATTCCATATTTGAGGAGAATAAATGCAACTACCACAAAGGCTTATGCTACAAGAACCATTTTTTTCTTGAAAGATGATGGAACTTTGAAGCCATTGGCCATTGAATTAAGTAAGCCGCATCCTCAAGGAGAAGACCGTGGTCCTGTTAGTAATGTCTATGTGCCTGCCCACGAAGGAGTTGAAGGTTATATTTGGTTACTGGCCAAGGCTTATGTTGTCGTAAATGACTCTTGCTATCATCAACTTATTAGCCATTGGTATTATGAAATTCTCAATGAGATCTATACAGTTAAATTTAGTTAGTGTATTTATGAAAAAATGATTAATATATTTATATGGATGGCAGGTTAAACACTCATGCAGTTGTTGAACCATTCATCATAGCAACAAATAGGCATCTTAGCGTGCTTCACCCAATTTATAAACTTCTTTTCCCTCACTATCGTGACACCATGAATATAAATTCACTAGCACGAAAAGCATTGGTCAATGCTGATGGTATTATAGAGAAAACATTCTTGTGGGGTAGGTATTCTTTGGAAATGTCTGCTGTGATTTATAAGGACTGGGTTTTTCCAGATCAAGCACTACCTGCTGATCTTATCAAGAGGTAATCTTTTTAAATTAAATTACTTAAAAATAAGTATATAATGCTTAAAAAGTAAAGATTCTAAATTTAATCATTAATGGAAAAAAAGGCTTCATTATTAACTCTGATGTTAATGTTAATTGTTTCCTTGTAATTCAGAGGAGTGGCTGTTAAGGATTCATTTTCTCCAAATGGAGTTCGCCTTTTGATTGAGGACTACCCTTATGCTTGTGATGGATTAGAGATATGGTCTGCTATTAAGTCATGGGTTCAAGAATATGTCTTATATTACTACAAGTCAGATGATGCTCTTAAACAAGACCCTGAACTCCAAGCTTGGTGGAAAGAACTTGTAGAGGTGGGTCATGGTGACAAGAAAAATGAGACATGGTGGCCAAAGATGCAAACTCGTGAAGAGTTGATTGAAGCTTGCACTATCATCACATGGACTGCTTCAGCCCTTCATGCAGCTGTTAATTTTGGACAGTATCCATATGGGGGTTACATCCTTAACCGACCAACTCTTAGCAGAAGATTCATGCCTGAGAAAGGGTCCACTGAGTATAATGAGTTGGCTAAGAATCCCGAGAAGGTGTATTTGAGAACAATTACTGGGAAGAAAGAGACCCTTATTGACCTTACGGTTATTGAAATCTTGTCAAGGCATGCTTCTGATGAGGTCTACCTTGGGGAGAGGGTCAATCCATATTGGACATCTGATAAAGAGCCATTAGAGGCCTTTAAGAGGTTTGGAAAGAAGCTTGCAGATATTGAACAAAGACTCACACAGAAGAACAATGATGAGACACTGAGAAACCGTTATGGACCAGTTCAGATGCCTTATACCCTGCTTTATCCTTCTAGTACGGAAGGATTGACCTTTAGAGGAATTCCTAACAGTATCTCTATCTGAAGTCTGAAGAGCTCAGTGGTTCCTTATGTGTATTATGACTTTGAATAAACGATACAAAAGAAGGAATCCGAATTCCTTCATCCACCTGCGTATGGTTATCTTGTGTATTTGAATGCTTTTTATGTTTGGCATTAAATAAAAGCAGTTGTGCTCGTGAAATGTTTTAAAGTAAAAAAAAAAAAAAACCAGTTATGTTTCGTTCAGTGTTAGCAATGTAATATGGAATAGAGAAAATAAAATCACTTGATATTTGGACTTAGTAATAGCATAGCACTCATGGTCAGTGCATGAACTGAATGATTAAACAGTAATAATCCAAAATGACAAAAAAGTTATCAATCTTACAATCAGAGCAGTTAAAATAATTTTCTTACAAATGTTTCCCTACCACACCCAACACCTCATAAATGTAAAATATTGATTGTAAAATTTTACATTGCTTTTCTGCGACTACTTCAGTTCTAATAATGAAAATCTAGCATAAATTTATATATAGTTGTTGGAAATATTCAAGTATTACTTCTAAAAAAGTACCACACCATCTAAACATAAATCAAGTGATAACCATATAAGTGCAAAAGACCCATAAACCTATAGCCTTAAGATTTTGGGTTGATATGTGGTGTCGGCCCACTTATTATGGTTTATTGCTTGGCCCATTGGTGATCCCTTGCAAAGGATCTTGGACTCCTCCATACCATATCCAAAAATATTTAGCCTATGATCACAGTTGTGATGCTACACAGGGTAACTGTGTCCCCAGCAAAACCACATCCTCTGTCACATTCACACCTCCCATAGTATAATGGTAACTACAAACTAGAAGCACAGAGGACTCATTCGAGGGACAAAATTAATAAGTAAATAAATACCAAGCAGTAAGTCCCACTTTATATGTAACCACCCTAGGAAACCCCACTAGGAACAACTAATCACCTACTTGGTTTCCTTTACAATCAATGTCAAGATTTCCTCTGCATCTTCAGTAATAAACGATCTCATTTTTGTTAAATATACATAGGTCTAAACCCTTGTGAATGCCTCCATGGTAGATCATATTGTGACGTAAACAAAAACACCCTTGTGAGTAGGGTGAAAATGGATTATCTATTTATCTGTCACTTTATACATAGGTCTAAACCACCGCTTGATTGAATTATTTGTCACTTTATCTCATGGAACGTGATTAACATATTCTCTTTAACTTATCATTTTGAGTTATTACTCAGGCTTTTATAAGAGTTATATTGTTGGAAAAATGATTTTGTAATATTATAGAGATTCGTTTTGCGTGTTTTAGTTTTTTTTTTTTGCTTCAAAAAGTACGGGCCCCACAAAATGTTATGTGTGTAGGAAACTTTTTTGTGTCGTGTTGCATGATGAATGCAAACTCCTATTACTTATTATCTAGATAGAGATAATTAAGAAGAGACAAGATCCTTTGACACCGGTGTCAAATTTGAAGTTTGACACATCATCTGAGAGTCGTTAGATCAAAAAAGATCAACGACTTTGATTTGTAAGCATGTGACACTATTGATCTTTTCTAATCTAACGACTCTTAAATGAGGTGTCAAATTTCAAATTTGACACGATGTCAAAGGATCCTACCTCAATTAAGAAGTATGATACATAGATAATTTATTAATTAAAAATTAATATAATATTAGTTATATACATAAGATAATAGTTTTATTAAATGTTATATCAATATTGAAAACTAGAACAAAATAATTTTGTTGACTTATTTAAAGGCATTTTATCTAATACACACCATTAAATACACTTTTATATTTGCACAAAAAGACAAATTTAAATCTAACAAACCAGACTGTACCAGACTCACCCTGTGATTTTGCAAAATAGCCTTAAGCTCGACTAAGCAAAACTTATATATCGTAACCTAAATTTTTTCATCTCCCTCTCTTTTTTTCTTTTTCTTTTTTAAGTTGGTTGATGATTATATAAAACTTTTAATTTAAAAAATATTTATTTCTAAAAATAAAAAGTGATAAAAATTTAAAAAAATTCTTTCCATGAGCTTTTGACTTTTTTTCTCTGTTATATAAAAAAACTCTTTTTATTATAAGAGTTTTTATAAAAACCTATTTAATTAATTTCTGCTTATATAAAAAAAAAACTAAAAAAAGATCTCCCAAACAAATATTCTATCTTAAATAATTTATAAAATTTTAATCCACCATAAATAAGAGGAATAATAACGACTTATTAAAGAGGAAAAGAGAAATGACATGCACTAAAAAAATGGTATTTGACCTCATGTTTTTAGGTTCGGTTAACCGTGGGAAAATGGAGATAAACGTCTAAGCGTCCTAAGACGTTGATGAAATTTATTTTCATTTTCTCTCTGTTTTTTCCATTTACCATATTGCTATCACTATTGGTTTATTTTACTGTTACATCGAGTATATAGATTTAATGGTTATATTTATAAAATATTAAATATGGGAGGAATAAAGAAAAACTTTAAAAAGTTAAATCAAAATCGTTAAATCAATATAATCGAAATAAAATAAAACTGATAATAATACTAATTATAAATAATAATATCTTATCTCTATTTTTTATGGATTTAATATTTTACGTTGATAAAATTATCATTTACTCCGGTTTTCTTTAAACCCACATAGGATGTAAGATTAGAAGGGACTACCAAACAAGATTTACTACCAACTCACTATCTTCACAGTTATCATTTGATCAGAGAGAGAATGTTGAAAAAATTTTGAGAAGGGAAAAAATATTGATCCAATGGTAATTATGGAGTTAGTGAATTGGCAGTAAAATTTTTCTAGTAGTAAGAATATTATCACATGTAAAATTATGATTAAAAACCCTTTTTTCACCAAATAAGAAAACCCCTTTTCTCACACATCTTCACCGTCTCCTTCGGCAGGCCCCAATTCCTCGCCCAGTACTCCGATCCCCAACCCTAATTGGTTCGTGCTCCATTTCTTTATTTTTTATTTTTTTTAATTATAACTCTCTGTTTTGACTCTGATATCTCGAACATCATCTTCCTGTATTAAGAAAGCTAGTTGCAGCAAACACTCTTCACAACCTGCGTTGAATGCTGAAATCTGGAATTGAACAATGCTTCATTATGTCATAATTTTGCTTGATTTGTTGAAAGCCACAATGCTTGATTTCACTACTTTCTAAATAAGCATGACAAATAGTGGCTTAAGGTCACATTATATTTTTTCCCTTCTGTTGTCATTTAGGTTATTTAGCATCTTGGCAATGCCTTCGGTTTATTTACGTTATGCCCTTTTTGGAATGATTGCAGATTTTACGAGTTTTATCATCATCATTGTTTCCGCATTGTAGTGTCACACTATTTTGTACTGCAAGAGTTCTATTTCATTTGTTAAATCTTAATGACATATTTTGTGCCTTTCAATATAAGGTGCTACGTAAGGTTTCAAAATCTAATTCCCTTTCACTCTTGTTTCTTTTTAAGAAAAATGCTAGATTGTAGTTTTCAGCATTAAGTTCAGGAAGTAGTAGCAGAGGCAAAGCAAAATATGAATAACTTTGTATAATAATCTCACGTGTAATTGTGGATTAATGATTTTATCATAATATTAAAGAATAATTAGAGGGAAAGTATAAGAAAAAGAAATAAAGACATTTTGGTACAAAAATATTTAAAAATGACAGTTAATGGGGTAAAAATATGAGTAGGCAAAGCTACCCGAAAGTTAAAAGTAAAATAATAAATATTACCACAAAAATATTGTAGATCAATGGGTGAAGTTAGATTCAGAGTTAAGTGAGTTGGATTGATAAGCTTATACCCGCTGGGTTAGTTAAAACCACTTAAGTACCAAAACACACCTTAATTCTTCTTCTAATTGATGCAAACTACGACACTTGAGAAAGAAGGTTTTTTTTTTTTTTTTTAAATTTCAAACTTCATCCTTTGATAACTTGATCTAAAATTGGTGAAATCCATCCACTCCAAAGCCTAAAATGTGTCAAATTTCATCCTCTACAAAACCCATAACTTAGTTATTGAGTCACTATATTGAGAGATACCTCATCCTCCCCATTTCGAAAATTTGAATGAGTTTGGAGTTTTGAGAGTTTTTGAGTGTATTGGAGCTTGAGTTTTGCTTCCTCTTGCATTCTAAGGTCATTCATGGTAAGTTTCCACCCTTTTACACATATTTCCATGAATTTTCATGAATCTTAGGTCACCAATGAATAAAAAACCACTCCCTGTTAAACCCGACTAGCGAGTGTGGGGTGGAGAAAATCCTTGTACGCAGTCTTACCCTTGCATAATTGCAAAGAGGCTGTTTCCTGGATTCGAACCCATGACTTTCAGTCATGAAGGAACATTGTTACCACTGCTCCGATTCGCCCAGGTCACCAATGAATAGTGATCCGAAAATAGGAATTTTGGGGGAGATGTTGATGTGTTGTCTTGTTGTTTCTTTGATGTTTGTGATATAGGATTGAGCAAGGAGACCCAATAGTTGAGGAGGAACCATTGGAGATGCCATTGGATTGAGAAACCTAATTTTTTTCTAAATTTACAAAGAGGCTAAGTGATTAATGTTGAGATAATGAATGATATAGTGTGTTTGAGTAGTTGTCTAGCCATGGACTTAATTATTGTGTGTGTATTAAATGATGAACACATCTCTTGCCTTGACCATAGGTTGGCTTGGTGTGATTTAGAGGTTGTGTTGTTGAGAAAGTAAAGTTGGCTTGGTGTGATTTAGAGGTTGTGTTGTTGAGAAAGTAAAGTTGGCTTGGTGTGATTTAGAGGTTGTGTTATTGAGAAAGCAAAGAAAGTAAAAAGTGGGACATTACTTAAGATAGGGAAACCTTAAGAAAATAATATGGGTCTTTGTTCAATGAGTTCAAGCACGGATTAAATGAATAGACAAAAGAGAATATCGATTTGAATGTGGTAGATTAGTTCATACACTGATTATCTTCACATCTCTGAAATAGGCTATGAGATTGGATGAGATTGTGATCTCTTGGATACGAGGACTATATTGGAGGACGTTGCTTCACAGGTAAGCTTTCGGTACTTGGGTTTAATTCTCGGTTTGTTCCACCAGACTCCGAGGGAGGATGGTTCTTTGATATGGTATGTTCAAAATGATTTGTTATATGTTACATGTATATGTATGTATGCTTGTGTGTCACACAAGATGGTGTTTTCTTGTGTGGGGCATGAGACGATGTTTCCTTATGCATAATATGAGACGGTGTTTGCTCATACGGTATGTTGCAAGACAGTATTTCCTTACGTAATGCATACTTGTTATATTCTTTGGCCAGTAGAATTTATTATTCGCACACTGCATTGATATATATGTATTCTGATGCATGCATGGATTTTATATTGTTGTTATACCAGAAGTGAGCTCAGGGGTGGAGAAGCCCTACAATGATCCCTAACTTACTGAGGTAATTATATTATCTCACCCTGCGTTATGGGGATTACCATTTCAGGTATAGGAGTTGATGGCGCTGAGGCATCGCGTGGCAAGAGGTCCAAGGAGAGATATTACCTGAACTGATAGTCAGGATTAGTTGCTATTTTTGCATGTAAATTATATGTTATTATTTTGAGTTGTACATGTCATGTGTTCTTTTGATGAACATAAGAGATGTCTATGTCATGTTGATAGTTTATCTATTTTGTTAGTTATGTCTGCATATGCCTAGGTTACTTATTTAATTACATCTCTTTTGGTTGGTTGATGTAATCATGTAAGTAGCTTTATGGATATTATTTTGAGAATTGTTATGTGTATGGGATAGCCTATGTCATTGATGACTGGGTAATATGGTTTATGCTTGGATTATATTAAACTGTCAATCTAGTTGAAATTATCATGGTGGGTATAATGACCCCAAATGGTAAATCCTAAATAGAGGTTTAATTTAAGGATTTTAATGCCATAATTAGATTCAGTGAGTTATTCCGAGTATTTTGACTGTAATCATGACTATGTTATGAACAGTGCGTTATGCCAGAGAATTCGCAGTCTAGCGAATTAACCGGTAGAGCTTAAATAAGCAAAATAATTTTAGAGACATAATCTGACAATTCTGACGACGAATATGAGTTTAGAATGAAAAATTGTATAGTCTGGCACTTTTCTTGAAAATCTCGTGAATAGTGTTTTCTACCGGGTATTTTGTACTGCTGTTTAAACAACCGGTAGAGTCCAGAAACACATAATTGATGAAATGAGAATAATAAAGTCCAATATATGCCAAGCAAGTCAATATAGGCCCGGGAAAATGGTAAGTTTATGAGTTTTAAGTTTCATAAATAAACAAAGTACAGTTAGTGGTTCACAGTGTATTTCGTCAAAAACGATGCAGAAACCCTATTATGAATTATGAATATTGTTCCTTAGGAAATAAAAATTAATGTAAATGATTTTAGAAAAATAAAAATATGTTCGTAGCTTTAAGTTGGTTCTGGGGCAATTTAAGTAAAAATACGCGATAGAAAAACATCCGGTTAAAAAGCACATGTGCTTAAAAACCCCTAAGTCACTTAATTACACTATTCCCTCACACTTTCTCTCTCCCTTTTTCCCTTCCCACCCGTGACAGCCATGGCAAAAGGAAGCTTAGGGTTTTGTTTTTCATTTCCTTGATTTCTCCATGATTAAGCAACCAAATCTTCCACCCATTATTTCAATCTCATAGAAAATCATCCAACGAAGCTATTCCACCCCTCCATTTGAGCTGATTTCGTTTGTGGAGGGAGATATTTGTCATCTCATTTTCGGGCACTATTCATCCAAGGTGAAAAAGAGGGAGTTTTTGGTGGAGACTTGTTTGGAGATTACCTCCTTGACCTTGTATAAGCTTTTGGAGGTAATAAACCTCTATTTCCATAGAAGTATCTTGATGATTTATGTTATAAAATTTATGATCATGTTTTGGTGGGAAAGCATTGGGTGTTAAACCTTGATTAGATAATGAATTTTTGTTGTTTTGGATTTAGGAAATGAAAATGAGCATTTGTATGTTTGTAAAAAAATTAGAGAAAAATCATATGTCTTTCCTCTCTATGTTTCGGCCTTGATAGGGTTAATAGGGTTCATTGTGCAAAATTTTATGTGATGTAGTGAGAGGGTTTATTGTGTAGGAATTAAGTGGAAAATTGATAAATTGGTGAAAATGCCAAAGTGGGGAAAATTATATAAAAAATGCCCTTATGTTCGGCATTGTTGGGGCTTTGGAGGGGCTTTATGTTCCAAAATTTATGTTGGAACCCTATGAAAACATGTATTCGTAGGTGTGAGTTACATGTAAGTGAAGAAAAAGAATAATGAAAAAAGAAAAGAGCCTTTGCCTATGTCCTTGTAGTGTTCGACCTAGAGGGTGGTATATGGATATATTTTGTTACATTTTATTTTAAATAAAATGAGTTGTAATTCATTGTATAAAATTGATGAGTTAAGAAGTGAAATGACTTGAAAAATGGTTGAAAAATACCTTGATTCCCTAAGGGTATGTCCGTGGCTTTTGAAGTAAAATGACATGATTTATGTTGAAAATTCTTAAGAGAATGTTTGATTAAATTAAAGAACATCAACGGTTATAAAGAGGTCTAGACTTGTGTATTGGCATAGGATTGGCAAAAATATAAAGAAATGAATATAAGCGATAAAATGCATGCCTTATGTAAAATCTAGGCATGATAACATTTTATTGATTGGTATTTGTGGATTCTTGCTCTAGGTGTACCTAGGGACCGAAAAGGATCGGAAACTCTTGAAGATATATATATATATAAGTAACTTGTGTCACAAGTAAGCAGCTTGATAAAGCTTCAAGAGGTAAGCTCTATGTTTAAGGAGTTTTTTCCTGCTTGAGTGCTCCACCATGGTTAATGGACTATGGTTGGATTGTATGACTGTTGTTGGATACTTTGTATAGATGCATTCATATAGAGTTATTTGATAACATAATATGACTTGTTCTGATATGATTTCTGTAATATGATTTTTGTAATATGAATTCTGAAATGATCTCTAGCCTTTGATATATGGAACACTAATGTCTTCTTGGGGTTTCCCTGAGATTGACGATGTACACCTCTGATATGTTCTGGTTCCGCTTGGGGTCCTCCATTGGGAACACGTGCGTTGATTTCCGCTTGGGGTCCTCCCTTGGGAATGACGACGCACGCCTCTGATATGATATGGATATATGTTTTGTTCTGATCTGATATCTGTTATATGAGCATTGTATACTCTGTATTTGACTTTCATGCAGGAGCGAGCCAGGGGTATGGAGAATTCTCTATAAACCTGGAGCTTATTGAGATTTGTAATCTCACCCCTCTTTGGGGACATGATTTCAGGTCCCCAGACTGCCCGTGAGCCCTCAGCAGGCAGAGACGCGGCACGTGGCTGCGACGTTCGACGGACCGGATTTTGAGTGGCTGTAGGCTACTACTTTTTGGAGTGTGTTGATGTAGTTTAGATTTCAGCTATTTTGAGGATCATTATGTCTGATCTTTCACTCTGTATATGACCTGTATATGTTTTGTACATGTTCTTCAGTCTGATGCATATACATTTTTGTATTTAGGCATGTTGATATGATTATGTAGTATTCAGTTATGCTTATGTTTTGGATTGCATGTTGTTAGATTAGTGGCACGAAGCCATGTTATGTATGCGCCCATGGATGGGTATCTGAGTATATTTGCATGACTGGTACATCTGGATGTATATATATATATATTGTATAAACTGTCTATCAAGAACTCTTATGAGTGGGATTGGAAAATCCCCGGTTGTCCGAATTACAGATATTATTCTGTCCGATTTTCGTTTACGCATTATGAAAATTAAAAGAGAAAAAGAAAAAGTTAGCTCGTATTTTCGTAAGTTAAGTGTTCCGCTGTTTCTGTTTTTATCATATGTATGTAAATTGAACCAGCTCGAGACGGGGATGTTACAGTGGGAATTATCCTCAGTGGTCCGAAATACTGATAAAATGCTACCCATTTTATTTTGACCAAAGAAGCGATAAAAATTATAATACATAAGGAAAAGGAAAAAGTTAACCAGTTAGTTTCCGCATTTATTAAATTTAAAATTTGTTGTGCTAAATATTATATAATGGGTTTATCATCTATCATTTAACATGATCACACAAATTTTTCTACACACACAACATTTTGTGGGGCCCGTAGCAAAAAAAAAAAAAAACTCTAGCACGCAAAATGAATCTCTATAACATAAAACAATCACTTTTCTTACGACACAAGTCTTATAAAACCCTTATATAATTGCTAATGATGTTACAATTTGCAATACTAACATTGTTCAAGCATGACTGCTTTTATTATTGTCTTTTCCATTATACAAACACAACTTCATTCATTAATGCCAAACATGAAAGCATTCAACCAAATACACAAGGTAAACAATACATAGGTGGATGAAGGAATCCGATCCTTCTATTCCACTTTTTATTGAAAAAGAGGTGCGGTGCTTCAGTAACCATAGACCCTTTAGATAGAGATACTGTTGGGAATTCCTCTGAAAGTCAATCCTTCCTCACTAGAAGGATAAAGCAAAGTGTAAGGCATTTTAGCAGGCCCATAGCGGTTTCTCAGTGTCTCATCATTGTTCTTCTGTGTGAGTTTTTGTTCAATATCTGCAAGCTTCTTTCCGAACCTCTTAAAGGCCTCTAATGGCTCAGTATCAGAAGTCCAGTAGTCACCACCATCTCTCTCCCCAAGGTAGAACTCATCAGAAGCATGCCTTGACAATATTTCAATAACCGTTAGGTCAATAAGGGTCTCTTTCTTCCCGGTAATTGTCATCAAAAACTCCTTCTCAGGGTTCTTAGCCAACTCCTTATACTCAGTGGACCCTTTCTCAGGCATGAACCTCCTGCTAAGAGTTGGCCGGTTAAGGATGTAACCTCCATATGGATACTGTCCAAAATTAACAGCTGCATGAAGGGCTGAAGCAGTCCATATGAGGGTGGTGGAAGCTTCAATCAACTCTTCACGTGTTTGCATCTTTGGCCACCATGTCTCATTTTTCTTGTCACCATGACCCACTTCTACAAGTTCTTTCCACCAAGCTTGGAGTTCAGTGTCTTGTTTAAGAGCATCATCGGACTTGTAGTAGTACAAGACATATTCTTGAACCCATGACTTAATAGCAGCCCATATCTCCAGTCCATCAGAAGCATAAGGGTAGTCCTCAATCAAAAGACGAACCCCATGTGGAGAAGATGGATCCTTAACAGCCACTCCTCTGAATTACAAGTAACCAAATACCATTAAAATCAGAGTTATTGGAAGCCTTTTTTGATTAATAACTAAATTTAGAATCCTCACTTTCTAAGCAGTATATATTTAGTTGTAAGTAACTTAATTTAAAAAGATCACCTCTTAACAAGATCAGCAGGCAGTGCTTGATCTGGAAAAACCCAGTCCTTATAAATCACTGCGGACATCTCCAAAGAATACCTGCCCCACAAGAATGTTTTCTCTATAATACCATCTGCATTGACCAGGGCTTTTCGTGCAAGTGAATTTATATTCATGGTGTCACGATAGTGAGGAAACAAAAGTTTATAAACAGGGTGAACCACACTCAGATGCCTATTTGTTGCTATGATGAATGGCTCAACAACTGCATGAGTGTTTAACCTGCCATCCATGTAAATATATTAATCATTTATTCATAAATACACTAACTAAATTTAATTGTATAGATCTCATTGACAATTTCATACCAATGGCTAATAAGTTGATGATAGCAGGAGTCATTTACAACAACATAAGCCTTTGCCAGTAACCATATATAAGCTTCAACTCCTTCGTAGGCAGGCACATAAACATTACTAACAGGACCATGTTCTTCTCCTTGAGGATGTGGCTTACTTAACTCAATGGCCAATGGCTTCAATGTTCCATCATCATTCAAGAAAAAAATGGTTCTTGTAGCATAAGCCTTTGTGGTAGTCGCATTTATTCTCCTCAAATATGGAATGAGATAGTCATGGTGATCCAATATGAACAATTTCTTGTTCTGGATAGCCTGTTCAACTAAGTATAATTAATTGATTGATTGCTATTCATTTGAATCACATTAAAGGAAAACAAATGAATTTGTTGAAAGCAATTACAGAAATATATATATTCTAATGAAATTTTAATATGAAACTATGAAACTAAAAACTCCTATAATTACCTGTTCAACTGTGACCCCACCTAAGTTGGGCTCCAAGTGTTCTTTTGTTATTATACAGGTATGATCACCATAGGCTTGGCTGTTTAGCTTGCTGCATGGTGGGAACTCCTGAAATAAATTTAGCATGCGACGAGGTTATATAGTAAAGTGAATCCAAGCTTTTGATTGCATTTATTTTCTTGACAACTAACTCTTAAATATGCTTACCTCAAGAATCTTAATGATGTTAGGATTTACACCAGCAAGCGTTTCTCTTGCAAATTCTTCATCAGTCATCCATGCAGACTTATCCACTGCACCAAATAAGAACAGTTCAAAAATCCATCAGCTTTTCCACCTTATTGAATGTATGGAAATAGGAGTATGTAGCTAAAAGATTTTGTTTTGGTATATATTCAAGATATGTACTATGTAGCACACCTTGAAATACTTTTGGTGGTGGATACTTGAGGAACTGTTCGCCATCAGTTCTTAGAATTTCCTTGAGCACTGGTAAAGGGGAAATCCTGCTAAGAAAGTTTGTAGGTAGCGTAATTCCTCCTTCATAAAGTTTACTCACTTCAGCAAAGTTATCAAACTCAAGACTTAAAACATTTCCATCGAATGCATCTGTCAACACAGGTAAGACATCTTGGGATACAGATTTTAGTCCATACATGAGAAAATCTGATGACTTCAAGTGACCAAATGCTTCATCTCTTGGAATGTAAACAAAATCGCCCGGTTTCTCACTGTGAGGATCTGTTAAGATGATAGCAGAATATGTATTAGACTAATAGTAACAAGAATTTCAGGATTCTAACAGAGTAACTCTTTTAAGGTTCACAAAACACATTCTTCACTCCAAAAAAAGTCTCTATGCACGTGACGTTAAAATGTTGGGCCGGGGACAGGGGAATCCAAAATAAGAGAGATTTGAGTCTATGCGACAAATTCACAACAAATGGGTCTTTTTTGATTTATTTTTGGGGTTTATTAGTCTCCTTTTGTAGGAAATTTTTACTCTCATGTCGCACTCACAAACCAGCAATGGGACCCACCAAAATAAGAAAGAGAAAAAATAATTAAATGGATCCCACATTATTTTTAAGTGTGTAGGAAAAGAATGTTGTCTTATGTGAAAGAAGAATAGTAAAATCCTTTATTTTTAATCAAAGTCAGACTTCAACACTACTCCCACTTTAATCCAAAGTAGGGAGAGATTACCAATAACACACCAAATCGGCTTAAGTGACAAACGATAAGAATAAAGTCTTTTCTCTTGGTTTATTTTTAATGAATGTGAGACTTTACAACTATTCACATTTTAACCCAAAGGAAAAAGTGTTTGTCCTTTTAAATGACACAACTTACGTCCTTTTACTCTCACAAAGAGGTGGGACCCACACCTTTATTTTTTTGTCAATTCTCTCTTTTTCTTTATTTATCTTTCTCTCTCTTAGAATGACACAATTTTACATCCTTTAAAATGACACACATTTTTCCCTAACCCAAAATATGGAAGACATTACTAATCACACATCAAATGGACCTAAAGGACAAATCCATAATGGGATGATTTATGGGTTTATTCTATTATATGATTTTTGGACCTATTCTCAATTATATAATCCTCACTTGGTTCATTTATAAGTGAGGTGAGAGGTCACCGCTAATCATACTTTAATATTTCCTTTGAATTAGTCATGCTATTGCTCACTAGAAAAGTAAATCAATACTTCGAATTGAAACTGAAATATGTCTATCTTCTCATGTTGAACTCCACGAACCCAAGCACTATTAATTCATGATTATACTGCAACTTAACATTTTTCTAATTTAGTTATGCAAAAACTAAAACTAAAAATATCACAGATATTAGCTATAACCGGAATTGAATTTCAGATGGAACAATAAAAATAATTAATAAAGTCATAACCTTTCTTAGTTGCACTTCTTCCGGTTCTTCCTCTGCGAGGGTAAGGTAAGGAAGAACCTCCAAGAACAGGGCGAGCGTACTTTTCTCCACTATCTGGATTGCCAAGATCGTTGTAGACATCATAATCATAGATCCTATCATATTCCTTGCGCTCTCCAGTTCCATCTCCTCTTAAATACTCCAATTCTTCTTCTCTGTACTTCACAAGTGGAGCTGGCGTGTCACTTGGAAGATATGTCTGCATTAAATGCAGTAAAGTTCAAGACTTAGCAGAATGAACAATAAACAGTACACATCACAAAAAAACTGAACTAAATTTTGACAATGTTGATAACAATATTTATGGGAAAGGATCCGTTTACAATTTTTTTAACAAATTACACTAAGACCAGTCGTATACTCTTGATTAGTGTATGACTGGTCAGACATAGTGTAATTTGTACATATAATCTTCACAAAGTATTTATATCTTATAAATATTTTTGCAAGGTAAATAATATACCTTGTTGGCAAAGAAAATACGATCATGCTTGTAAGATTTTGAATTGTAAACCCAGGAGTTGCATACAAAGTGGATGGTTCCCTGGTTTGGAATGTCTTCAAGAGTGAGACTCTTAAGGTAGAACTCAACTTGCATATAGTTCTTTATATAAAATGCACCAGGAATTCCCATATCATCGTCCCATTCAAATGAAGATTGAATGCAGATTCACCAGCTCCCAAGGTCGGTAATGAAGTAATAATACCTTCCAAATATGTAGCCTTTCCAACTTTACCTTTCCCCGTTCCTATAAAATTTCACACAAAATTTAATTCAAATATATATTTAGTCCATGAGTTCCTCATTTCTGCTGCACTGCGGATGGAAAAACTTGTAGCAAATATATTATAGTAGGATACAGAGCCGAATCCTGAAATTAACGAAAAAAATAGGATACGGAACCGGATCCCGATGGAAGTAAATGTTGCTGCAAATTTCCTGATCTGCAGAAACTGGAGAGCTATTAAAGCCTTAGTCTATTATATATTTCGTACTTATCTCTCTATACACATTATCTAAGTAGGCCTTATAAAATTAAAACATATGCAGTTAGAGAATAATATAAAAGCATACCCAACACCTTAAGATTCTGGGTTGAAGTCTTTACATATGCACTAACTAATCTGATAAGATTTTATACTAGCTTAGCGGAATCATAATTATTTTTACCAAAAAAAAAGAGAGTCATTTAATCGATAGCTTAGGATATGTGTCTTATAAGATAAACTAGTTGGTATTCATTACTAGGGGTAACTTACTATCTATCTAATCACCATTGAATCAAAGAGAGAGAATGTCTAAAAAGTTTTTGAAAAAAGAGAAAATGTTGATCCAACGGATGATTACATAGGTAGTAAGTTGGTAGTAGAAAATTTTGATAGTAAAAATATCCCTCCTCATTGGTTATTGTGTTGGATGAATCAAGTTTTGAGATGTCATTCTTAGTGGTCGAAGAAAAAAGAGTTAAGAAAGTGAAAGAAAGAAGTAACCATCAGGCTTGGTGGCACTGATCAACTGAAAGGAGATGTTGTGACCCAAGAAAGCAGTAAGGCCATCGACTAAAGAGCCAGCGAAGTTGACGCCAGTCCCGATGATCCCTCCAACACTAGTGAGGCTATTTATATCCAACACATTCTTGCGCATCAACACCACTGTTCCCTTTATCTTACTACCCCTGTTTATGAGACCTGTGACTCCTGAAAACATCTTTGCTCTCTTACCAAAACTATACACACTCTTTTGCCAAAGGGGTAAGGGGAGAAGAGGTTGTGCCTTGTTAAGAAACCAACCACGGAATGCTCACTATTTATAGAAGAGGAGAGGAAGAATTTTGAGAATGATTATCCAATGTTCAAAGTAGGTCCGTGCAAAATAAAGGTAGAAGTTAATTCAACCAGACCTGAATTGTATTTTTCTAAAATAGTTATGAGAATTTAACTGGTTTTATGAACCAAATTAAAAATTAATCCGAATTAAAAAAATTGGTTTGGAAAATATGAGTTTGAATATTAAGGGCATTGACCAAAATGTCATTTTTTTGTCAAAAAAAATTTTTATCCAAATGTAATCCCAATTAAAAAAATTGGTTTGGGAAATCATAATGAGTTTGAATATTCCAACCGGTTTTGAAACATAAACTGATTTTAAACAGGTTTTAAATGCTAAAAAATAATTCAATTCCATTTGGCAAATTACGTTCGTCAATAATTTTTTTATTTTTTTTAATTTTTCGTAGGAAAAATATTAGAACAGTACTGAAAATATTTTCTTAAAACAGGTGATATAGCAAATTTTTTATGTAATTTTTTTAATAAAGTATTTAATAAAAAAAATTACAAAAAAAATTACCAGCCTAAGACAATTTGTATACATATATAAAATGTTATTTTACATATCACGTCGATGTGAAATGGCGCATTTGATCACCCTTAAAAAAAAACTGTATATGTATGTAGGCTGTGTGCCATGTAGCAATAATTGGCTTGGAGGAGGAGCTCACTGATCAAGTTCTACTATGTGTTCAATCTCTTTTGTCATGTTCAAGCAATGTGATGTCTTTGTCTCGAAGCGCAACGAATGAAAATATCTCATGCTATTTATGTAAACGAATGAAGATCATCAATAAAGTATAACCTTTCTAAGTTGTCATTGTCAATAATAAAAAAACGTAAACACCAGAAAATAATTTAAGTAAAGGAATGAAATAAAATAAGAAATTCCTTTTTTATGTTGTTTTACTTACCAGGCTATCAATCTTTGCATGACTCCCCTCGTTGCTAATCCACCACGTTCTTTGTCACGCAAATCATTTCATATGTTCTAAGTTTGATGATAACAGTCCATAATGAGGATCATTTGTAACACTGGCGGACCCAGGGGCAAATGTAGTGCGGACATAAAACTTTTGAAGTTAGTTATTTTTCTTTCTTTGTTGTTCCATATACCTATTTTTCTCTTCATTTAATATTTATATTAAGAGTAAATATCTTTTTAAGTTCCTAACAAAAAATATGTTTCTCATTTTAATCTCTTAAAAAAAATTAGTCTCGAGGTCCTTAAAAAATTCAAAGTGGATCAATTTAGGTAAAATCATGGTCTCTCACAAATTCAAAAAAGACCTACATTAGACCCTCAAAAAAATCAAAATGGGTCCACTTTGAATTTCATAGGGACCAGGTGACTAATGTTTTTTTTATAATGCACTAAAGTAGGGGCCGAATTTTTTGTTAAGGACCAAAAAGATATTTATTCTTATATTAGTTAGCAACGTACGGAGATGATTAAAACAACGTAGCAACACAAATTGATTAGAGAGAAAACTTATTCTTCATCCCCTGTCACGTAACCATTCTTATGCTCTCATCATCCTTTGTTTCCTTATTCATTTTTATAAAAAAAGATTGATTGCAGTTCCGACATTCTCAAATAAGTTAATATCTATATACGAGGCCTTCACTGATTTTGTTTGCATTCTGTACAGGTAATGTTAACATTTTTATTCACCACTATAAAATAGAATGATAATATATGGATGTATTGGAGTATATTCTCATATTTGTTTTGGAGGATTGATAAGATTTAGGGGGGAAATGATTGGTCAAACTATTGTCTGCAGCTTGTTATGGAAGCAACTAGATTATGAGCGGGTTCAAGCGTTAATTTAAACTTTTTTTACAAAAATAAATTTAGGAGGCGCAGCTCCCGAACCCCGCAACTAAATATGCGGACATAAGTTTTTTTTTCTGGTCCGCCGATTTGTAATAACAAATAGGGTTTATGTTTTCTTATGTTGTAGGAGTGTAGGAGAGAAAAAAAGTAGAGAGAAGTTAAATGTGGGTCCCATGTTTTATATTTAAAAAGAAAAAAAATTAATTGACACGAAAAATGAATTTGTGTAGGAAAATGATTTACTCTCCTGTATTATTTCCCTAACAAATATGTTTCTCGCCCCAAATCTCTATAAAATGTTAATGTGCACGTGTTCAATCTTACACATTTTTACCTCGCATAGTAATGTCATGCAAATAGTCAAGCTGTGAAGGAACATGTGGAATATGTTGTCCCAACCTGAACTGAACGCGATCAAGCTGTTGCCCACTTAACAATATCATGTGTACGGTTCCAACACAATCTATACAAAATGCAATAAAATAATGATGATACTAATAATAATTAGTGGATTATTAACATTAATTAATTTTATTTTACAAGACAATTTTGTCTCTCCTGGTTTAAGCGTTCCAACTTTATTGTAAAAGTGTTTTTGTTTATGTCTTGATCTAATGAAGGATAAGTTATCGATCCACTACATATCATCATAAATATTAAATTGATATTAATAACTAAGCAATCATTGCCTAAATGATCAATAGAATCAACTTATTTATTATGAACCTTACGTCAACGGGGTACGCTCTAAGGCAGTCGTAGGTGTATATTAGGAGATCGATCGCATGCCCACAAATGAAATAGTATGCAAGCACCAATAGCTGATTTATACAATTCACAATACAAATGATTCAGTATCACAAGTAGGGGGCGAAAGTGGATCGGATCGGCCTATAAGGGCCTATGGCCTGACATATCAGGCCAGATTTATATCATGTCAGACTCGGCCTATTATATACAGTTAAATAGAATAGACTCGGACTTTTAAAAAAGTCTATTAGGAAGTAGACCATAAGCTTTTTTTATGTTAGGCCTATAAGTCTACAGGTCGACCTATATCATATTTTTTATTTTAAATAACTTAAAATAATATTATTCATAGTAGTATCAAATAATAATAGCTTAGTTGGTGCATGTGAGCTGGGTAGGTGGTGGAAGGACCTAAGTTCAATTCTCATCAATACCACCTTTGAGAGGGGCATAAGATTTGTACCAATCTCTACAATAACATCAGAATCAACATTTGATGCTGGAAGAAGAGTTATTGATGCTTATCGTTTTAGTTTGGCTGAAGATATCATCCAAGTTTTAATATGCAGAAGAGATTGTCTACGTAATAAGTATGACTCAAAGAAAAGACATAAATTTAATCAATTGAAATTATTTTATAATTTAATTATATATTATTAAAATTTAATAAAAATCTAACTTTATTTTTTATGTACGAGGAACCAACATCTCAGCATGTAAGATTACCTATATGAATGTATTAAAGGGCTTTTTGTTTATAATTTTTTTTATATTCTTTAATCTTGTTTTTTTGTTTTCTACATCACAAATTGTTTACCAATTTATGTAACCTTCGAATTGTATTTGCAAGGGAGAGAAGATGATGAGAAGTTTTTGACTACTGCAAGCATCATGATGTGTTTGTTGGATTCATATAGTTATTTTAATTTACACAATGAATTGGTTTGTGGATCTGATGAAATATATGTTACTTAGTTTGAGTATTTTGCTTTTGAAAGTGACATAAATGCATATTGTGATGCATTATTATTAGGGATGTGTAAAATATCCAATTGATCCAAACCAAATTAAAAATCAAACCAAACCAAATTAAAAAATCAATTTTTTTTAAAAACCGGTTAAAAAATATATCCACTTTTTAATTTTAAATATGATTTGGTTATTCTTTTATGAAATGGTTTGGATATATTGGATAACTAAATCATATCCATTTTTAATTTTATATAAAACCGGTTCGCTCGTGCACTGCAAAATATTCATCAAGCGATGGAAGGTTGAAGTCGAAGTTGAAATTTTCAAGATCTGGGAACTCATTGAAGCAAAGTCTCTTGTTTTGGTATGTTAACTGGGTTTGCCAATCAAACTCGAAGAAACCCTCTAATGGCGAAATTTCCATGATTCTGTTACATACAACATTACAAAACTGTCTCACACTTGCTTATGTGTGTAGATATGGTAAATTAGCGAGATCTCTTTTTCTTTTTTTGTTTCTATGTAAATATACATCAGGATCTTGAAAAAAAGAAGCAGAAGTATAGAAATGTTAGGGTTTGTTTATCTTCTTTTTTCTGGTCGTTGTTGCTTGATGCACCCTGTAAAGGCGAATATATTGTTTGTTACTCTGCTGTTTGCGACCAAGGAATGAAAACCTCTCTCTCTCTCTCTCTCTCTCTCTCTCTCTCTTCATTTCTTTTCCTGAATTTTCCGTTTCTTTCGTTTTATTGGTAAACAAACAGAAAAGAAAAATGCAAAACGATAAGATTTGGCAATTTGAAAGCTAATAATTCTGAACTTTTTTCTTTTATTTTGGTTCAGTGTTTTAATTTGTTCATAATTAAAACTAAAATCACCAAAGTTGTTGGTTCAAGTATTAATATCGAAGTTTTTGTTTGAATCCAGAATAGAGGGATAAATTATAAACCGGTTTAAAACCGGTTTTAAATCAAAATCGGTTATGAATCACTAACCGGTTTTGAAATCGGTTTTAAACCGGTATGAACAAATTAAAAATCGGTATAAAAAAAAGTTGTTCGGTATAAAATCCAAACCATTTAAAATTGCTTTGGTTCGGTTTTTGACAATAATCAAACCGAACTGCTCCATGCACATCCCTAGTTGTTATTGTGATTCATGGTTCTGTTTAGATGATGAGATTGTGAGTTTTATTTTAACAATAGATTTTAAGTATTTTATAAAATTGATTCATGGTTATGCTTGGAAGTTAAAAATTAACAGGCTAACAAGCCAAGCCAGGTCATTTATTTTTTTATAAATGGGCAAAGTCAGACTAACAGTTAGACTCGTACTATGCTATCGGGCCAGACCAATTGAAATATTTTGGCATAGGCTTGGGCTTTTCGGGATAAAACTCAGACCAATCCAGCCCACTTTTACCCCTAATCACAAGTCACCGGTTTGAGAAATATAAGAAATTATTAATATAGTCTCACCTAACAACTTAAATTTTTGAGTTCAATTATTCTTTATATCGTATCAGAGCTAGTGTGACTAATTGGTCACGAGCTCGATTCTCATCGTCACCACTATATTAATAAAATAATTAAATATTGTGAAATCTTTTAGGATAGTTGGATTGATCATGATACATCATCCATCATTCAAGTTTAATGGACTCTCACATTAAAGGACATGTTAAAGAAATATATAAAAAATATTAATATAATATCATCTAATAACTTAAGCTTTTGAGTTAAAATAAAAAATATATGAATTATTTGGGTTAAACCTAATCAAAGGTATAATTGTTAAAATTAGCAAAATGTTCATATCTAGTCAATGCATTCGGAGGTAACTGCCTTATCGTTGGCAATGTTAATAAAATCGGACCGACAGGCCGGGTCGACTCGAGAATCGGTAAACCAGTCATATAATTGGTCCGAGTAAAGTAATGGACCGACCATGCATCATAATCGGTGTGACCCGATGCAACCGGGCCGGTTTTTGTGTAAACCAGTCCCCCGACCAGGTCCCAAAATAAAATTTCAAAAAAAAAAAATCATAATGGACATATTTGAGTTGTTTATTGACTTACCTAATTTATGTACCTACGGGCTACAACACTAATATTATATTGATTATGCACTATGCAGGAAATTTTGATTTGATTTATAATTAGAGATGTCGTTTACTAAACCTGAAACCCCGTATCACGATTATTATATTTTTGTTTGATCTTTTATTATATAATAATGTGTGATTTATTATTTTTATATTAAAATATTTGAAATATTTATCATTTTTTTATATATATTTGATTATATTTAAAAAAATTTAATATAAATTATAGAATTATATATAATTACCAGGTCATGCGATTCAACCAATGACTCAGTACCTCGATCGAGTCAATTTACAGGCCAATTTTAATCAACATTGATACTTGTTTTTGGTAATCAACATTGATACTTGTTACTCCTGAGTATCGTTACACAAGATGTTGACATTAAGCATATGTTACTCTAATCACGGATCTCTTTGCACGAGAGACCCAAGTCATGTATTGCAATGTCCTGCACCATGATAAAACATTCTCCTAATAAAATATGTGTCTTTTCGGCCTGCATCGCTCCACTAAGATTATTGTTAGCATTTAACTTACAAAAAAAAAAAAAAAAAAACCCAAGTTGAATAACTTTATAAAAACGTGCCTTTAGGGGAACTCACATTTATGTAAAAAAAAAAGCGAATATATATATATATATATATATATATATATATATATATTAGAATCACAAAATTTATTACAAACTTTAATCATTCATTTCCGCATATCTCATAATTGCAATTTATTAAAAATAATTAAGTGTATCCTAATAAATTAAAGTCATAAGATAGATAGAGATTAATGACTAAGATTGGGTCTTATTATTATTACACTTATGTAAGTTAATCTCTTCCTTAACTTTGAATCTTAGCTAAATGTTAAGTTTTTATTTGACAACTTAAAATATTTTATCTAAATGTTGTCCATATGATATATCTATTTTTGCTTAAAACCTTTCTTTTATAGAATTTCGTAATTAACAAAAATATTAAATTAATTAATGAATTTCAGAATCATAACTTTGAAATTTTAATTAAATCTTCCAAAACCAAAACGAATAATTTAGATGCATTGATAATGAAAAAAAGACTCATAAAATAATTAAAACCTATTAACAGCTGATTTTCCCAAGAAAAAATTGTAGTTCTTTTCCTAATTAAAATTATCGATTCGTGGTTTACCAAAAAAAATAAAAATAAATTATCGATTCGTGTATAACAATAAACATCATTTTTATAATTAATTGTATTTTAAATTTCATATCATTTCAAGTAATATTTTTGGCATAAAATATCGCAAAGCTTTAGCCTACACACAAATTAATAAAACATATAAAAAAGTAAAGGTTTTATAATTCCCTATGAGAATTCAAATTTTTCTACACACCTTTCAATTTTCGTGCTAATATGGATCATACATATAATTTTTTCTAATACATGAGTTCTACATATTTGAGTTTCACATATTTTTTATCTCTACAACATAAAATTTCAATTCTCAATGATAATTATAAAACCAAAAAGTAATGAAAAAAGTGAAGACACATAATTGAAATGAACGCCCAGTAGATGTGATTGCGCACCAAAAACGATAGCGTCTATGATTGTAAGTTGTAAGTTGTAACCATGCGTTAGATATTCGGGTATGTACATTAAATACCCACCGACCCACGTCCTGAATATATATATTTTTTAATAGGTATCATATCAAAGTTTAGTTATAAAATCACCGACTGACCAGTGACCCAACTTTATTGACTTTTGAAGTTTTAATGTGTTACAAAATAGGGTTCAGTGTTTCTAACTGAATGTAAATAAATTATCTATATTTATTTTTAAAATGATGTCGTTTTAAGTTGAAAAATTAAAAAAATATAATGAAAAAGATTATTATAATCCTGAAATAAATTATAATTATAAAAAAAAATTAATTTCTGTCTCAAAATAACATCATTTTGGACTAAATGTAAATAAATTATCTATATTCAATGTAATAAAATATATCTTCTCAACAAAACCAATTTATGCTGCAACTTAAAAAAAAAAGAATTAAATTAAAATATCAACTAAATTAAAAAAAAAAAAAAATTTATAAAAATTGAAATCACTTTATCAATTATTCCTTACCGTTTTATAAAATATGTAATAAGAATGTTTATGAACTTGCTTTGTATCAACCTTTTCTCTTTTTTCAATTTTTTTAATATTCTCTCTCTTTAATTTAATGGTAATTAGATAGGTAGTAAATTAGTAATAGAAGATTTTGGTAGTTAGAATATGTTTCTTCTGATAATAGATGGAAAGGTTCGATCTTAAAAAGGTAGAGAGTTTTTTCTTGGTTTTTTTTTTTGGTTTTTTTGTGTGTGACGTGTTTCTTGGTTTCTTAATTTACTCAAAGTTAATGTTTAAAAGTAGAGGAATGTTATACTTACAATCTTTTTTCTTTACGACCTCTTACAATCATATTTTATCACCGTTGATTTTCATCAATCAAGGTTATCATTTTAGCAAATTAAATTAATTAATTAATTATTAATTCACAATAAATGATAACCGTTGATTGACGGAAATCAACGGTGATAAGATATGGTTGGAAGAGATTGTAAAGAAAAAAAAAATTGTAAGTATAAACTTTCTATTAAAAGTATTACATTTTTGTTTAAAACAACAGAAGAAATAGTGAAAATTAAAGTACTAATAAAATTATTATTTATACGAAAATAAAATAGTGAGAATTAAGTAAATGACTTATATGGGATTTGATCACTCTTATCGTTTTATTAGAGATACAATAGTTTTCACCAAAAAAAATAAAAAATACAATAGTAATATGTTAGGAGAAATAAAAATCGCATAAACTAACATTAAGGATTAATATTTTTTATATTATAAGAGATAAAATTATTTTTATACATATATAAATTTTTTTAATTCTATATACTTTTATACATATATAGAAAATAAAATTATCTCAGAAATTATAATCTCATTATTATCATATCCATACGTTACATACGTAGATAATGAATTATGAAAATCCGTTTTGCACATCAACCTGTATGTATAATTAATAATATAATAATGAAAAAAGAAAATTGACAGGAAAGAATACATAACATCCGCGTGTTCCTATAAAAGAGTAAAAAATGGTGGAACGTGCAACGCGCGAAGGAATTTAATAATATAATAGTGCTTCGAAGTACAATAGAACTTTCACGAATCTCACGAGACCAATAGTCCAATATTATAATATAATATAACTGGATGCAGATCCTCTTTATGTGAAAATTCACATCATCATGTAACAAACCTGGAAAATCACAACCATATAAAGGTGAATCAATGGTAATAAAGTAGGAGAGAGAAAAATGTTAAAATAGGTAATTATGAAATCATAACCATTGATTTATTTTTGTATGGTTGTGATCTTTCCACACGACTTTATCATATTTTTTTGTCATAGGATCCATTTCCAATATAATATTACATGATGAGTGAAGCCACAAGGTACCCGTCCCTTTCAATCTCGTACGTGGAAGGCGAGCATTCACAATCACAACATTACGGCCATGCGTTACCCTCAGCGGTTTTCGTTGTTTTTTTTTGCATGTGTTTATTTTATTTTAATACTTCTACATTTTATATAAGGATATAATGAAAGGGACATCCAACTATTGCATGTGGTTAGGAAAAGGGTAAAGGTCCGTTGTCACCCATTCCCCTATAGAGTTGTGACTTGTGAGTGAGTGAAAGAAAATAAAGTTCTGAGAGATCGATATACCCAAAGAAAGGGTCAAGGATTTCTATTGTGATAGATACAAGAAATCAAAGAAGTAAAAGCAAGAAACAATTAAACAAAGAACTCAATAATAATAAGTGGCTGATATGCGACAACTTTATTCAAGTCCATCTCATTCTTGGTGGCTATTAATTCGAAACATGCATCATTCATTAAATTTTCGAAAGAAAAAAAAGACTTAATGTACTATTTGTTTGTATTAGGAATTACTTTATTTTGAAGTTAAAAAATTATAGAGATAAATATAGAAAAAAAAATAAGTTGTAAATAAACACGAGTTGTTTGGTAATTGGCACTTTCTCGTCTTGTACGCCAATGCCAATTGTCAAAGACTAAAAGAGTGCGGCCGGAAATATTTATGGTATTATTGTTGTATCATTTTCTCGGTACAGTTATCCAATAAAAAATCAAAAAAGATTGTCATATTTATATGAAAAGGAGAAAAAAAATATTTTTTTATCCAAATATCATTGAATGACAGATACGGATGTATAAAAGATGATCTGGTGCACGGTGCAGCCCCACTGTTTTTGTTTTCCTCTTCTCTTCTTTTTCTGTGATCCGTGTAGAATTTTTAAAGTGGACCGGATGAACATACATTGGGTGCTTCATTTTTTCAAAATAGAAAATTTTTATGATATTTTTATTCATATTATTTTATTTATTTATTTATTTCTATGTCCTGATTTTTTTTTTCTATTTTTAGAAAAAATACACTGTACGACAGCAAAAAAAATATGCTCGACCCTGTGGTGGTACACACGTTTAGTCAGTGTCGGTCAAGCACGTAAAATCAATGAAGTGATGATAACTGATAACAAGCCCTGTCCCCGGAAAAAATTTATTATGCTCCTTTTATTATAAATAGAATCTTTTTTTTTTATCCTTTTCTTTTTTGTTATTTTCCCTTCTATCCCTCCTTTTTTTCCATTTTAGGAAGAGACCATCATGGTGCCGGCTCACAAAAAATCTTCTTCCTGTCCCCGTCTCTTCTAGGAACCAGTTTATTACGAGCCCGGAGCATCAGCTCCTTTTCCAAAAAACGAAAGAATAAAAATTGAGAGGAGATTTAGAAGAAAAAATGGGTATAAATGGAAAGAAAGTTTCTTTTTATGGTAAAGGACCATCAAATAATAGTGTGGTCCTGAAACACTTTAAAAAAATCTGTCTTCGAGAAGAGTGGGATGAGAAAAATAATTTAGTCATATTTGATTGGAGTAAAGTAAAAAAGTGGATGATAAATTTTTTTTGGTGAGAAACATCTTTTGCACATAATTTCATTACGAAACATCGTCATTCAAAATATGGTAAAAAAATTTATCTGCAGCAAGGAAACGCCAGCGCACATATTCTTATTTTATTCGACAATAATTTTTTTGCCAATCAAATACTTTTTTTTTATATTATCCGACAATAAGTTTTTTTTTTTTTTGGATAAACTAAATTATGTAATTCTAAATTAAAATCAAATGAATCTTTTTTCAAGCTAGAGGATTCATTTGCCATTTTAAAGTAGACAAATAACTAAATTTTTATTTATTTTAAAACATATTATTATTTTAATTTATTAAAATGTACAATTATATATATTGTTATTTATTTTGAAAATAGTTTCACTTAAAATGTATATTTTACTTAATTTACATATCTACGAACCCGAATAATCACCAATATAAGTACAATTCTTTTAAAACTATGTATTAAATAAATATTTTAAAAATAAGAATAAGTTAAACATGCTAATAATTAATTGTTTGTATTTTTTATTATTTAATCAAATTATGGCTCAATTATAATTTAATAACTATTTAATTGGCTAAACTAATTAGATCAAAAATTTGGAGGTCTTTTTAATTTACTCTTTGTTTTGTTTTTAAGACATTAGATATTATCACGTTAATAATATTTTTTTTAAAACCATCTATTTAATATTTATTTTCCCTAAAGATGGATGGAAATTAAATTGCAGAAACGGAAAGATAGTTTTTTGTGTCAAAAATTTCTAAGAAGAGCTTTTATTTAAGTTGTATCAATATTTTTTGTAATGAACATCATATTTTGAAATAAATAGCTTTTAAGTAATTTTTAAAGTAAAATTTTATTTAATCATCCAATAGCTTTTGGTTATGGAATATTTTCATATCCTAACAATCTAACCAAGGATCCCTTAAAGGATAATTACCCGATTATCCTAACAATATTAAACAGTAAGCTGCTGAGGATAGAGTCTCTATCTCAACAGAAATGAAGTTGAATCTTACTACAACTGGGGGATCTACACAAACCCAAAAGGTAACCCTTATAAATAAGAGGTTAAAGACCTCATGTACACACTTTTTGACCTATTTATAATTACTTCCAACACTGTGCACACACTCATGTCTTGGCTATAAGCCTATTGCTTGTGCGCAGTGATTGGGATATCGGCTATAAGCCAAGTATACATCTGATTATGCATTGAGCGCATACCATACAATATAACAATACGATCTTTCCAGGACCGAACATTGGCGCCGTCTGTGGGAAACCGTAAACTTCGATTCCCACCCAACTATAGTGAGCACGCAGAGCACAAGCGTAAAGCCACGGATAATCACCGCGGTAGCAAGAGAAGTGCTGCCACAACCAAATCTTAAAACAATGGGGCTCACCGTGAAAATACGATATCATTGAAGTCGGCAACGACAGTATAAACAAATGCACACAAAGAAGCCCCGCGCCTTTTTGAGCGTGATTGTGTTGATGAGGATATGGCGAACCTTAAAATTAAAAAAGCATAAAGGGAGATCGTCGTGCAAGAAGCTCAAGAACCCCAATGCCAACGAGAATCTCCATCTCTGCAAAGTGAAGTAATCAAATTCAATTGAAGGTGAAGTAATCAATTTCATCTTCATATTTTATAAGGAAGTGACACGCTCATCCTTATGTTTAATGGTGAAATAATCAATTAATTTGAATTGATTCAGTTTATGTTAGCTTGCTCTATTGTTCTGCCATTGAATATATATTATTGTCAAATAACTTTCATTTGAAAAAGTTAAAATAAAAAGCGGTGCATGGCATCGATATTGATGAGAAGCATCGTTGCATTGAAGATGATACATTATCAAATTAAAAGACCACGTCATAAAAAGCCGGGTTCGGATTAAAAAAGCCTCCGCGAAAGAAGCGGGGTTCAAATTAAAAGACCACGGCATAAAAAGCCGGGTTCAGATAAAAAAGGCCACCAAGGGCTCCAAATTTAAGAACTCGGCCTCAACCTTGAGCTCAGCCCAACGAAAGGGCTTCAAGTTTAAAAGTTCAGCGTGCCTTGAGCTTCAACTCAGCCCAGTTAAGGACTTCAAGTTTAATAGCTCGGCCTCGGCCTTGAGCTCCAACTCAGCCCAGTGAAGGGCTTCAAGTTTAAAAGCTCGGCACTGGCTTTGAGCTCCAACTCAGCCCAGCTAATGACTTCAAACTTATTAGCTCGGCCTCAGTCTTGAGCTCAGCCTAATGAAGGGCTTCAAGCTTAAAAGATAGGCATCAACTTTGTGCTTCAACTCAGCCTAGTTAAGAGCTTCAAGTTTAATAACTCGGCCTCAAATTAAAGATCCACCGCAAATGAAGCAGGGTTCAAAATAAGAAAACCACGACGTAAGAAGCCGAGTTCAGATAAAAAGGCCACCGCTAATTAAGTGTGGCTCAAAGTAGAAAGCCACGGCATGCGAAGCTGGGCTCAAACAAAATATGGTGAAAGTCAATGCCAGAAATATAAAGCGACTATGGCCTAGTCACAAATACAAAAGCCACAATATGATAAGCAGAGTTCAAGAAGGTGAATACAACCTTCGCAAACAAGACTGGCAAAAAGTCTAGTCCAACAGTAAAGCCACAGTACTTAAGCCGGGCTAAAATCAAAAAGGCAACGATATTGCCTTCAAAAGTGTAGACAAGGCAAAAGCCAAGTCAATTTAAAGAAAGTCACGGTATGTGAAGCTGGGCTCAAAATGAAGAAGGCAAAAAACTTCCCTAATAACTTAAGACTACAACAACAAAGCCAAGTCATTAAGGTTTTGGCCACAAAGGCCTAACAAGCTGGCCTCAAATTAAAAAGTCATCGCGAATGAAGCGGGGATCAAAATAAAAGTCACGGTATATGTATTTGGGCTTAAAATCGAGGAGGCGAACTCCTCCTTCAAGAATCCAAGACTATGGCAAAAGAAGCCAAGTCCGTCAAAAATAAGAGAAGTCATGGTATTCTAAACCGGACTATTCATTCAAAAAGGCACGAAAGACCTTCCCAAAATTAAGATGTAGGCAGCAACCCAAATCCAAAAGGGGAAAGTCGTAGTAAGAAAATCCGTGCCCCGTAAAGTACAATACACCTTTGCAAAAGGGTCAAATCCACGCTAATAGAGATCTCGGTATGCGAAACCGAGCCAAATCCGTAACCATGTCATTTAAAGCCAGGTAGTGCAAAGTCGGGTTAATTGTTAAGGAGGCACGAAATGCCGTCCTAAAACTTAGGCGAACGCCTATATAAAAGATTGACAATAAGCCTAGTTAAGACTAAAGAGTCTTGGCAAGAGAAGCTAAGATAAAAGTCAAAAAAAGGCAAACACCGCCTCACCACTCAGAGACTTCAAGAGGAAAGAAGCCAATATAAAAAGCTAAACCAAGAAGAGGTAGTCGCACCAGATCCAAGGCAGGATCATAGTACCTCGGTAGGGTCGACCTGTCAATCAAACTTAGGCACCCCAGCAGTCCGAGCTTCCGAACTGCCGGGCTGGGGGCAACTGTTAAGGAATATTTCCATATCCTAACCACCTACCCAAGGATCCCTTAAATAATAATTACCCAATTATCCTAACAATATTAAATAGTAAGCTGCTAAGGATAGAGTCCCTATCTCAACAGGAAGGAAGTTGAATCTTACTACAACTGGGAGATCTACACACGCCCAAGAGGTAACCCTTATAAATAAGAGATTAAAGACCCCAGGTACACACTTTTTGACCTATTTACAGTTACTGCCAACACTGTGCACACACCCACGTCTTGGCTATAAGCCTATTACTTGTGCGCAGTGATTAGGACATTGGCTATAGGCCAAGTATACATCTGATTATACATTATCTCTGAGCGCATACCATACGGTATTTCCAGGACCGAACACTTTTAACTTTATTTTTTAATTTTTTTTTTGTTTTAACTTAAAATGGTTTTTACCTTAAAAAATGCCAAACAGGATTTTTTAAAAATTCAGCTATTATTTTATCTAACCTTTTTTTTTTTGTTTCAGATGTCGTTATTCCTTCGGTACATTCTATGACCAAAAACTTCTGTGTAACAAATCGAGATTGTGTTACTGTTTGGGTCTGAACTTTGAGCATATCTAGATCTTAATAAAGGAATTTGTACTCTTTTATTAAAAATAAGAAGAAAAAAATTAAGTGACAATAATCATAAAATAATGGATAAAAAGAAAACAGTTAATTATATTATTTTTCTCAAATTTAATAAAAGATGTATCAAACTTCCATACACAAGTATTGAATATATTTTCCAGAACACTAGTGCATTTGCGACCCCTCATTAATTATTATTGGGCAAGTTAATTGAACAAAAAATAATTTTTAAGCAACTAATCATTTTAACTATTATCTTACTCAAACCATTATGATTAGTGTTATGTTATGGTATTAATGTTTCTTATGTTATAGGAGAAAAATTTTATTTTCCATATATATATATATAGGGGCAGGATATTCTTACACTGATGTAAGAGTTAGAAGTCTTATACTCAATCTTGACCATTGATCTACTTGTATCCAACGGCTGAGATTACTGAAAATTTTGAACCCTTAGATATAAATGGAATCAACGGACAAGATTGAGAGTGTAATTTACACTGGTGTAAAATGATCCTGACCCACACATATATATATATATATATATATATATATATATATATATATAGGTAAAAATTTCTCCAGTCAATGGAGATAAGTTATCTCCTGTTAGCCCAAAACGACGTCGTTTTGGAGCCAAAATCAAGGTATTTTTGTAATCATTATCTAAGGTTTTAGGGAAAAGTGTTTATCCTTTTAAATGACATAATTTGTATCATTTTACTCTCACTAAGAGGTAGGACCCACACCTTTATTTTATTTTTTTGATCCACTCTCTCTTCCTTTATCTATCTCTTTCTCTTATTTAAAATGATATAATTTTACATCCTTTAAAATGACACACACTTTTCCCTAAGTTTAGTTGTGATATTTCAAGCTCACTTATTATTATTATTATTATTCACTTGGTCAATGATATCTCTCCATTACAAGCTCTTTCTACACGGCCCAACAGAAGAAGAACTAAAGAGCTTATATTTATTAGTCATGTAATTTATCCAATATTCTAAGATCTTTAGGTGCAATTTATCAAGACAATATATTAGTCATGGTATACCAGCTTCATGCTTCAACGTATAATCTGCAAGTATCTCATATATCACACAAGTATTTTTAAATTAAGGTAAAATATTAAAAAAATATTATGAAGGAGAAAAACCATTAAAATATTTTAAATTATAAAGGAGATATGCATTATAATTCATCTGTTACAAAATAAAAACATAAATTAAAAAAAAATAAAATTATAAAGAAGACATGTATACTTAGTTTAAATTTAGAAAAAAAGATAAGTTAAAGAAGAATAAACCCAGAGGTTTAATTACTCTCCACTCAAAGAGAATAATATATAGGAATAAATGATTGATGAAGATGAAGTGATCATGTTAGCGCATAAAAATTTTAAAAGAAAATTTTCAAGTTTTGCCATTATAGACTCATTGATTCTATTTTTGACATTGGTTGGCATATTGTAAAAATATTTATGGTTACTACCTACGCATATAACTGTTTCTCATAGCAATGCTTCAATACCAACAGTCACAAATTACGGTAGAGAGTATTGGGAGGAAATGAGTGTTTTATACACATTCGGTAGCCTGGGAAAAAGAGCACAAAGATGTTTCATTTATTTCTTATTATTTATGATGGTTGGTAATTTGGGTTTGTTGAATGAAAAAGAAAATGTTATTGTAATCAGGAAGTGTATTAAGGAAAAACGAAAATCAGTATTGATTAATAACGACAATTCTTATTATTAAATGTTAACTCAATTAATCTATGATTAATTCTGTATTAAATCAGTTTACCAAAAAAAAAATAAAAAATTCTGGATTAAATCAAAGGTTCAAATGTACCCCGCATGTGCTGTGTGCAAAGTAACAGATAAATGTTGAAAGTTCAATCTTTTTACAAACGTGTGAAATGAGATTAATTTAAACAACGAATCTTCTGTCTGGAGCTGTGTGGAGAACACTTGCATGGGTCTTGTCGGGTTAACGTCAATCTTTAGAGAATCAAACAAGAATGAGTATATGATTCCATCCACGTCTTAGTGTAATTATATATCTCATGGTCAAATCTATGGATGCACGACACGTGTTGGTGGGGCTTCTTGCAATGATTTATGGGGATATTACTCTCACGTTGCATAAGAATAGTTCTCTCAGGTTACAGAGAGAATTCAAGTGGGATCCACCATTAAAAAACAATAGAGAAAAAGAAAAAAAAGAGGGGGTGCGATTTTCGAAGTAAGAGAAAATGAGATAACTATCTCATGGAAAATAAGAGTATTATTTCCATGATTTATATATTCTAATTCTCAATGCTTGATGCATCAGAATTCAGAAGGCTCCATCGATCACTTGTGTCATGACTCATGACTCCTTTTACACAATTACATATCCAAAAATAGCCATATATATCATGTATCCATATTAGAATTTTTAGTAATACAAAAGCAAAGGTAACTGAATTTTTGTAATAATGCCATAAGAATATTTTAAAGCTATTGAATTGTATATAAGTTTGTGTAATTTTTTTTTTAATTATGTACGCTAGTGTTTATAAATTAACATCAATGCTCCCATATACTAATACTGGTAAACAATATTCCTATAAAAAATGTACCAAAAAAATACTGGTAAACATGACAGTGGTTAAACACAAACTAGAGATAGTGCTCTTATTATATAATTACGAACCAGAACCAGAACCAGAACCAGAAAGGATTCAAATACAGCACTTAAACACACACACGAGATAATTTTAAACACTGATAAAGATGCATGTAGGATTTGGATTCCTACTCTTAATATACAATAGTAAAAGGAAACCAACCACAAGCTCCATTAGATAGAGATGCTGTTAGGAATTCCTCTGAAAGTCAATCCTTCCCCACTGGTAGGATGAAGCAAAGTGTATGGCAATTGAACAGGTCCAATTCGGTTCCTCAGACTTGCATCACTGTTCTTCTTTGAGAGTTTTGCTTCAATCTCTGCCAGCTTGTTTCCAAACTTTTTAAAGGCTTCTAATGCCTTCGAATCAGATGTCCAATATGGACTGTCCCTCTCTCCAAGGTAGACCTCATCAGAAGCATGCCTTGACAAGATTTCTATAACCGTAAGGTCAATAAGGGCCTCTTTCTTCCCAGTAATTGTTCTCAAATAAGCCTTTTGTGGGGACTTCACCATTTCATCATATTGTGCGGTTCCTTTCTCTGGAAGCAATCTTCTACTGAGAGTTGGACGGTTCAGGATCAAACCTCCATAAGGATACTGTCCAAAATTAACAGCTGCATGGAGAGCTGAAGCAGTCCATATGATAATAGTGCATGTTTCAACAAGCTCTTCAATTGTATGCAACTTAGGCCACCATGGCTTATCTTTCAAATCACCATGACCTACCTCTACAACTTCCTTCCACCAACTTTGAAGTTCAGAGTCACTTTTGACAGCATTATCTAATGCATAGTACAATGAGACATAATCTTGAACCCATGATTTAATAGCAGCCCATATCTCTAGTCCATCAACAGCATAAGGGTAGTCTTCTATAAGAAGACGAATTCCATGTGGGGAAGATGAATCCTTAACAGCCACTCCTCTGAATCAAGCAAAATACAATCACATGTCAAAAATAACAAAGCACTAAAATAAAACTTTACCACTCCCCTTCATGCTTAAAATTTGACAATTTTTTAATTTATTTTCTAATGTCTATCCTCGTAAAGATTACCTCTTGATAAGATCAGCAGGCAATCCTTGATCAACAAAAACCCAATTCTTATAAACTGCAGAAGACATCTCCACAGAATATGGTCCGGGCAAAAATGATTTCTCTATAATGCCATCTGCTTGAATTAGAGAACTTCGGGCAAGTGCATTGATGTTCATTGTGTCACGATAATGAGGATACAAAAGCTTATTAATAGGGTGAAGTACACTGAGTTGCCGGTTTGTAGCTATGATGAATGGTTCAACCGCTGCATGAGTATTCAACCTATGAACACACACAAAATAAAAAAGAAGACATATATTGAGAATCACTTTAACTTTATAATCTATCGATATATAATAATTAATTTGTTTATGTTGACTGCAATGACCAAATTAATATATACCAGTGGCTCATGAGTTGATGATAGCAAGAATCATTTACGACCACATAAGCTTTGGCCAGTAGCCAAATTATACTCTCATCACCTTCATTTGCAGGGAGGATGACTTGACTCACGGCACCATACTTATCTCCATCAGGATGTGGCAAACTTAATTCGATGGCCCTTGGGGACAATGTCCCGTCATCTTTCAAAAACATAATTGTCCTTGTTGCATAAGCCTTTCCACTAGTGTTATTGTTTATCTTCCTCAAATATGGCATAAATGCATCATGGTGATCTAATATGAATAATCTCTTACTAGTAAGTGCCTGTTCCACAAAATTAATTTTCATCACCTTGGATTTTATGTAAGCACAAGATATAGGATTTTACTATTAAAAATAAAAAAATACCTCATCAACTGTATACCCATCTAGATTGAGGACTTCTGAGGTTATCGTACTTGTTTGATCACCATAGACTGTTGGATCAAGACTGCTTTTTGGTGGAAACTCCTACCATTCATTAAAGAATCATTAGGAAAGATTATAATCAAGGACTCCCCATTACACCATTCAGTTTATTATGGACATCAACACTTGGACTTACTTGAAGACATTGAATCATGACAGGATTTACACCAGCAATAATCTCTCTTGCAAATTCTTCATCAGTCATCCATGCTGACTTACTCACTGCTCAGATAATAAAGAACATCATTGTTAGGATTAATTAAACCCTTCCACAAATGCATGAGTTTTGCTTTGATGGAATTAAGATATATGTATTTTATCAAACCTTGAATGACATGAGGTGGTGGAAACTTGAGGACTTGTTCCCCATCAGTACGGAAGATTTCTTTGATCACTGGTAAGGGGCTAATTTGGCTAATTATATTTGTAGGCAACTTAATTCCACCTTCAAAGAGTCCACGCACTTCGTCGAAGCTATCAAACTCGGGTTGCAATAGATTCATATCGAACACAGATTGGAACAAAGGTAAGACAGTTTGAGACAGAGATTTAATTCCATAAATAAGGAAGTCAGAAGACTTCAAGTGACCAAAATTTTCATCTCTTGGAACATAAACTTCGACGGGTGGTGCCTCACATGTTGGATCTGTTCAAAAATAATTAAGAGCAACTTGTATACATTAGCAAAAATAACATAATCTTAATATTTATCATTGTAAAGAATCTTGAGATACACCACCCCAAAAGCTAGCTCAAAGGGTGAGAGTACCCAAGGCCTTATAAATGCCATATTAGTTGTTCATTCAACCAATATGAGACTACATATCTCAACACGCTTCCTCACACGAGAGCCCATTGGGCTTGAAGAGTGGATGATGCAACAGGACCAACCTACCTGTGCTAAGAGAGTCCACAAGAGAAAATGGGGGACGGCGAGGCTCTGATACAATGTAAAGAACCTTGAGATACACCACCCTAAAAGCTAGCTCAAAGGGTGGGAGTGTCCAAGACCTTATAAAGGCCAGATTAGTTGTTCATCCAACCAATGTGAGACTATATATCTCAACAATCATGTTTATTTAAACATCCCTTATTATTATGGTGATGGTATCATTTAACCAACTTAAACCTCTGTAATAAATACATCAATCATTTCATTTGAAGTAAAATACACATGCCCATTTTTTCATATGTTGAAATCTGCTTACCAAAATAGAATTTTTTACCATATCATTTAAGGAAAAAACTACTCTTATGTTACATGTGATACCTTTCTCTCCTACACACCCTTCGATAATTGTACCATTTTTTTTTCAGATGGTTGAGCCGACAAATTTATCTGTATAACATGAGATAATATATCTCTTTTAACATGAGATTAATAAAACTCATCATTTAATTAATAAAAAGACATAAAAGTCTAACCTTTGCTTGTTGCTTTTCTACCGGTTCTTCCCCTACGAGGGTAGGGATAGGAGCTGGACCCTCCAAGAACTGGGCGAGCAAATTTTTCACCGCTATCTGGCTTGCCAAGATCATTGTAGAAATCATAATCATAGATCCTATCATATTCCTTGCGCTCTCCCGTTCCATCTCCTCTTAAAGTCTTAAGTTCTTCTTCTCTGTACTTGACAAGTGGAGCTGGTGTTTCACTTGGAAGATACGTCTACATTACATTACATTAAATGAATTTTCTAATTATTAACCATGCAGTTTTAGATATGATTAATTTTATAAAGTACTTGCTAGTTTAATGCAAGGCTTACATTGTTGGCAAAGAAAATGCGATCGGTTTTGTAAGCTTTTGAGTTGTAAACCCATGAGTTGCAAACAAAATGGATTGTTCCATGGTTTGGAATGTCTTCAAGTTTTAAACTCTTGAGGTAAAACTCAACTTGCATATAGTTCTTTATATAAAATGCACCGGGAATTCCCATGTCGCTGTCCCATTCGAAATGAATGTTGAATGCTGATTCCCCTGCTCCTAAAGTTGGTAACGAGGTAATTATACCTTCCAAAAAAGTTTCCTTTCCTGTTTTCCCCTTTCCATGTGCTACAAAAAAATACCACATAAAATTGGAAATTAACTTTA